>NJDC01058233.1:49043-72113 GCA_002245475.1 Calephelis virginiensis
TATAGGACTTGAGAAATGAGAGACGGGCAGAAAAACACAAAAAGACGTATTTGTTTTTTAAATATTTAATGACACTTCTTACTTTAAAGTCCTCTCAGCAAAAGGGTGATGATCTACCATCCTGGTTATTTAACCATTTTGTATTTGAAATAATGTAACTTAGGTCATGCATGTTTGTCATGTTATTCAAATTATACATATTTTTTGCCGCCGCTATAATGTCATGACGTGTTCTGGTTTGGAGGGTAAAGTGGCCAGTAAATTTACTTTTGCTCGAGGCGTAACATACCTTGCTTTATGTTGGCAACGCACTATTACCGCCTTTGGTGTTTCTAAGCGGCGTGAATTTCTTACCATCAGGAAATCTTTATGCTTGTTTGCCTTCCAATATCGTAAAAAAATTATATATCAAATTTTGTCATATGAAAATACTAACAAGCCAACTTTAATTAAAAAAAGGTTTTAATAATACTAAGAGCTACTTATTTTTTTATTAACAAACAAATATTTCTGGATATTTATTGAGCAAGCAACAGGTAACAATTACTGCCTGTGATAATCAATTATTAATTTTGATGTTCAATATCTTGCATATGTATAAAACAGTTTGTTTTATATAACACGAAAATGAATAGAACTGACGTCAAAGCGGCAGCGATCGACCAAATACTGAGACCGTCTTTATTATTTAATCTATATACAATATTTATTATGAAGATGAATACTCATTATGCGTAGTCATCGTATAACGCTTGAACAGATAGATCGATATTGCTCATTCTTTTTTGTGATGTGGGTTAATGTCAAGAGAAGGTTCACATGAAAAGAAAACTCGCAAAATGTAATACTTAAATTCGTTTTAGTAATATCAAGCGATAGGAAGTTCTCCGAGCTAGTTCGCTATAGGTAAATTTGCAAAAAACCACTTCAATTTAATTACGATTAACCAGGCGCACAAATATATGAATTTTCATAGAATAATTTTAAAAGACGTCTTAAATTATAAGGCGGAGTTTAATCAAATTTAAATGGAACTCCCTGTAAGTCATGATTTATGAAAAAATAAACAAACAAAATTACATATAAATTTGTAACAACAGCAGATATGAAATAATTAATTAAACTGTGTACACACGAGCGTACAGACTTGACTTTATGATGGCTTCATCTGTTATAGTGGCGGGCTCTTAATATATATTGCAGCAGCTTGTGTAAGGCTAATGAATATAAAATTAAATAAAGCGTTTAAAAACATAATTTCATTTAATAAAATTTGTTTTACATGAGACTAGATATCCCACGGCTTCTACTACGTATTACATTTAATGAGCTTTCCCTAATTGTATAAGTTAGTCACGGACCTTCAATAATATCTATATCTATTTCTATTAAAAAACTGAATATAGTTTCGCCATTTTGACATGAAAAAGGAAAATACATATAAAGGTAGTACGTTCGCATTGATAACATATAGACATCATAACAAAAAGAATACTGATACGTGTCATTTATTTAGAACCTTTGATTATGTATAACTTATACCAAGTTTCATTTAATTTTTTAGCCGACTATATAAAAGAGGAGGTTC
This sequence comes from Calephelis virginiensis, assembly GCA_002245475.1. Lineage (NCBI taxonomy): Eukaryota > Metazoa > Arthropoda > Insecta > Lepidoptera > Riodinidae > Calephelis > Calephelis virginiensis. The sequence continues at coordinate 50,632 of NJDC01058233.1, forward strand.
CTGATTCCGCTGTATGTTTGTTATGCAATTATACAGCCAACAGCCAACCGATTTTTATGGATCTTTTTTCAGAAATATAGTTCATAATTCGGATATAATTCTATATTCGATTTACCATGATTTGACTAGTGGTTTTGAGTTATACTTCAATGAAGGTCGTCAAGATAATTGAAAAACTATTAAAATGTTGATAAAATTTATGTGGTACCATTTTGGAACCATTTGCTATCTTTCGAAAAAGAAATATTAAATCGTGACGTAGTACCCGATGAAATAGTCTACTTTTGCAGAGTTACTGCGCTTTAATTATTATGTAAAAAATAATATTAAATGTGTTACTTTTGTGTCGTTTCTTGCAATCGATGAAGCAAATCTTGTGGGTCTAACTATAACACAAATATACTTGAATAATTTGTATATCGATAAAATATACATACAAGCATTACTTTGCTTTATTAAAATCAATATAATGATGGCAGATGTTAATCAATTAAGTAATGTACAGACGAGCTTGTAGCCTTGACTCTGTTTATTGACGGCTTCATCAATGACAGTGGAGGGTCCTTGAAACCTATTGGAAAAAGTATATTAAAGTGGAAATCTATAAGCCATCACAAAAGCTAACAGGTGACCAATGACCGATATTCAACCTAATTTTCATTACCTACATATTTTGACACTTATTTTGACCAAAAAAATTAATGAGGGAAGACTGCAGTGCAAATAGCCTGGGTAAAGATCTACCCGCCGTCATAATGGTGAAGGAAGCCGATAAACTTGCACAATAGGCCTAGCATCCAGATCACAGGACGGCAACCCACCTACAACCTTGGTTGACGAGGAGTTTGTTTCGCCGTTTCTTCTCCTGTCTGGCTAAATTTGGAAACGGTGGTAGTGTATGGTAGATAGAGTAAAACTCGATCGTTAACATTTTTGCTTTAATTAATTAGTGCTAACCTAGTAGTAAATATATTTAAACGAATTTTTATGTTAAAATATGTAAATAACAAAAATAAACAATACAATATATTTAATTAAGTTTGATATTTGCACACCACAATAGTACCACCATGTGGTAGTATATGTTGGTATAAATAAGTATTCTGTAACAACTTTCAAACACACATATTCCGCAAATAAATAAATTTCATTTCATTTCATCTCAACATTTATCATGTCTATTGATCTCTTACTAGCAGGAAAGTCGTGTGCTTTTAAAAAAGTAGACTAAAGTACTACATGGATTAGTTAATATTCTAGATATCGAACTGTAATACTAATTCAAACCTTGAAATACTTAAGTCCATGTTTATTAACAAGACAGCTAAGGTTTCGTAGGTGTATTTCTTATTATATTTAAGTTTTTGTTTTAAATTTGTCGGATATTTTACCTTGCAATCGGAACCCTAAAGTGGAAAATAGTGACGACATGATAACAAGATCAAACGGGCGGTATGTTTAGAAAAGGTTACGGGAATAATCACAAATCAATTAACGTTTTTTTCTTTTCAAACAATTTGATAAAAACAGGTCTATATTCTTTAATGGATTCTGAGACAAATATAAGCTGCATAAATAGTTTCTTTCATTATGTTCTTAATTTTTTTTCTACAGAATTATATCGAAAAGAAGCATAACATGTTATTATGACGTGTGTGCATTTAACTAAATGGTTAAACGTGTAATACACATAAAAAAACGACAGGATGCACTCCGGGAGTGCCGGCATAAGTAAAAACTTGAATATTAACGTTGTGTATTTTTGATATTTTGGAATGGTTAGGGAATAATTATGCATGAATTGCTTTAATTATCAGTATGAAAGTACTATAATTTATGTGATAGAATACAATATTCATTTATTGCGCTATCGTACACAAACATGACAACACGAACATTTGCGCAAGCGCCTTACGAATTTTCGATGAGGTCACGTGTCCTGACGCGAGTTTAGAAGTTTTCACCCATTCCAAAAAATAGCGAACCGCCGTTCAAGAAGTTTTCACTTCAAAAAAATAAAATGCGTAATTTTGAAAAAAAAAATGAATTCCAATTTCCATTATTTATGGCATCCCGTTTTTAACAGACTGACCAATAATTGCTTATTATTTTTTTGTTGAGTTAGTTTTGCCCGTAGAAAGTTCATTTAAAATCATTATTCTTACTTAGGACAGTGTGTTATATTCATTTTATTGAATTCTTATCATGTATTTAAACTTAATATACTCCTCTATCAAAACTTCTACTGAATCACTTATATTCACGTATACACTTCCTTTACGGATCTTTCATAAAAGAAGTATAAAATTTTCAGATATTATACAAATATTATATACACACATTTATAAGTTTATATCATTAAACATTAAATAAGTAAATTTAATTAATTAATTAATAAAAAACCTCAAATTAAATAAAATGTAATAACATTTTTGGTCAGATACTAATGCATTCACTTAAGTGTATATCAGAATAAAGTAAGTAAGCCCACACTAACTTCTCGGCCAACGAGGAGGTTGAAAATGTAATAAGCATTAGTAATATTTAGGTACTAACACCATACACTAATGTAAATGTTTTACTGTAACTATAGGCAACGTATTTAGAATCGATGAGTATCCGTACTAGTTTGCTACATCGCCTCTACGTCACTGCTAAAATTAGCTACGAATTTATTATTTCTATCGATAGTTTTGTGTTTGGTTCTAAACGTACCACATCCACCGTAGTCATATCGTAGCATTCATCACTCGTCATTATGCTACAATTTATGAGCTATTTCCACAACACTGCTACAGCGCGTCTACGGAATTAGTACAATTAGCTACGAATTTATTATTTCTATCGATAGTTTTGTCTTTGGTTCTAAACGTACCTCATCCACCGTAGTCATATCGTAGCATTCATCACTCGTCATTATGCTACAATCTATGAGCTATTTCCACAGCACTGCTACAGCCCGTCTACGGAATCACTACAATTAGCTACGAATTTATTGTTTCAATTGAGTTTCGCCATCGACGATAAACATGCTACATGCATCGTAGCACTCGTCATACATTAATTCACAACAATGGAATTTATATTAGCTATTCCCTATTCCGAAACACGGCTACGACGATATTTACAAATTATCATTATCGTTCGTTTTAATTAGAAGTTTAGCTATTGATGATAAACGTTACAGTATACACTTTATTTAATACTTTATGTTATGCTATAGCCGACCAGTTTCACTTTTCACAGCTTCATCAGGACTTTATAACTAAAGATAAGTTCAGTACCTATTTGGTAGGTAGATAACTAACGTTCAACCTTTTTACCTTTAGTTATAAAGCCCTGATGATACTGTGAAAAGGGAAACCGGTTGGCTAAATAAAGTGTATAGTGCAAAAGTACAAGCGTTTACCTAAAAAAGTGTGTATACAACGGATTTCTACCAAGTGCCGACGGTAACAAGTCCAGATTCTTCAAATATGGACTAGTATGAAAACAAAGCCTTGTTATCAAAACACTTACCACTACTTTAGTGAAGCAATAGGGTCGTCATGTTGTTGTTATCAATCGAATTGCGATAGTTACGTACTTTACAAAACATACATTTTTTTATGTTATAGGACGTTTTATGACTACGGTTACTTCCAGCAAAAATTACACTTCTGGCATTTCTAAAAAAACGCAGAAACAAATAACACCGTGACCACATGGCTGATGTGGCACAAATTACTATAGCACTGCGAAAAAGACTTCGGAGCATTTATGTGATGGCGCCCGTTTCAAAGTTTTGTATGTAGTTTCCATACAATATCACATATGAATTGTGTGAACATTAGAAATTTATCGAAACCCCGTTTTTCCCCATGTTGGTCCGAGCTCCTTTGTAGAATACACCACCTGCCATTCTGCCAGGCAGCGTATAAAAGGCGAGCATAGGCTTACCGTCACTAACACCGTGACATCTGACTAAGTAGTAGTTTCGCAGCGACTCGCCTGAATTGGCACCACCGCCTTATATTCCTGCTGCCATAACGTCAGTGCTTGTCCTTGACGTGTTCCAGTTCGGAGGATAAAGTAGCCGGTAAACTTACTTTTATTCGAGGCCCAACATCCCAGTCTCAGGTTGGCAACGCATCATGACCACCTTTGGTGTCCCAAGGCAGCGTGATTTTCTTACCATTAGGAAATCCATCTGCTTGTCTGCCTTCCAATATTATAAAAAAAACATATTTAAATTATGTGAACGTGACATATGCATTGAAATATCCTTAAAAATTATTCTAAAATTATTTAAATTTATAATATCTATTCCAAAACCAGTGCTACAGTACGTCTACGTGAATGCTAAGATTAGCTACGAATTTCCTATTTCAATAAACTATGTGCTCTCAGATTTCGTTTCAATTCTGGTATTTAAAAAATCCCTATATCTCTCCTAACCTTATTCAATATCTCACGTTTCATTCTGTGAAGCTTTGGAATTCACTACTCTCTGTGGGCCATTCAATTACTGACAGTCTCCAAAAAGGCTGTTAATTAATTTTACAATAAGTAATCAATTATTATAACAGCAAATTCGTTATAAGAATCATATTAGATTTAAAAAGAACAGTCGCACAATGTTTAAATGTCAGAGAGGTACTATCATAGAAACATTTTTTATATTTACAATATTTTTTTTTAATTTGTAATGGAACATTGTAAGTTGAATTTAGAATTGAATCACATATGCGGCCATAACTGCTTAGCACATATTAAACATAAGTTTAACATAAATATAAGTTAACTCCATTTCTTAAACGATAAATTTTAAAATTACAATGACTCAGCAGTATTTAGGTACTATGGTACCTAAAGTAAATTATATTCTGAGGTTACTTTATCAACTCTATTTCTAAAAAGTTTTGTATTAGTCATAACTGTCAATTATGCACTTAACACGTCAACACATTCCAAACACGCGCGTAGTTCTGGACGCAGAGCTGTCGTCTAAGTAGTACGTTCAAATCTAGAAAGTTACGCTCCATCGGGACAGATTTTATGTGGCTCAAGTATCTCCTGTACGCATGTAGTGTCATGCCGTTTAAATTATTTCACTTACTCGTTGTTGGGTAGTAATTTTCATATTATAAATAACCAGATGTAGAATTAATTTGAAAAAGCCTTAATTTGATAATTTCGCGGAACCTATATGGGTTATATACTATTTTAACGGGAAGTCTTCCAAGTAGCACTGAATCTAACAAGCTCAACCAACATTTTTACCGCCCACCACTACTTTCAGGTCAGGAATAAAGTTCAAGCTCGGAAAACAATCCTGATTGTCACGTTCTTTGAAATTTGAGCCCGGGACTTTGAAAATATCTCTGGACAAGTTACACAAATTAAATCTAACCCCAAAGTAAACAAATTATATGCTTGTGTTATGGGTGTTCGTCACCGATTCTAATACATAAAAATACTTTAATAGCTACAAGAATAAATTTAATAAAAACCCAAAAGAGGGTTAACAAATTCTTTGAAGACCGTGGATCGCGTTTGGTTAGTAATTTTTGTTGTTACAGTTGCTTGCCTATGAGCACAGTTTATTGGTCTTCAAGCAGAAAATATTGTTAAATAAAAACGTATACATGTACAACCAGTTCAATATAAGTACATCACATGTCAAAAATTTCGTTGAGAGTCAAAGGTCACGTCGTGACACTCAATGGGCTTCGCAATTGGTTGAAGTCACATATTCACACGTAAAAACCTCAGGGCCATTCATTTTATGTTAATGGTATAGTCTAAGATCCGATTACAAGGACCCATTAGTCATATTTTGATGAAAAATATTTTACGTTGACTAGCTATTAGCTCCTTCATTGGAATCTCATCAATGACTGAGATAAAAATCTCTTTTATACTTTTTTAAGTCACAGTGGTTACATGTTATTCATATAAAAGAAAGACATTTTAACCATTCCTTACATTTATTTCCACCCGTTTGCTGTTTAATGTTATAACAACCTTATTAATAGTACAAACCACAGCAAAACTATTATCTTTTTTTATTTATTTTAAGTTAATATTTAAGTTAATATTTAAGGAATAGCGTTTAAAAACACAAATGTTTGCAAAAAAATGCTGCTGCTATAAGTCATTTCATATCTCTGTCCAGTTGTTTTTCATATTTTTTTTTTGTATCTGTATAAAAAATAAATAATAGATTTATCGAAAATGAAGAATGTATTATATATATCTAATACTGAAAGAGATGTAAAATTATTCCTAAATTCTTAAGCACTAATTACTTTTTCCATACTATGCGAGAAATAAAATTTTAATTTATATTTCAAATTTTTTTCGTTAAAGATTATATCAAACTAGTCGGCAGATTGTTATTAAGTCGAAGAAGTAAATAATGTATTGTTCAATCATCGTAGGTATTACTCGCACGTATTGTGCAGAACTGATTTTGAGCTGTGGCTCTCGAAAATACAGGAAAGTTTAATTGAAAAATTGTTATTTTAAGACTATGTAACTAAATTGCATTTGAATATGTAGTACATTATTATGTTTAAATAGCAGGGGGGACTATCTTTGAAGCGTCCTTTTTTGTTAGGAGACACTATAACATAAAACAGTAAAGGGATTTAAAATTCACATGTATACATTTGTTAAATATTTTTTTATTTCGAAGGAATATTTAATAAATCTGAATTGTAATTAAATGGACATTAAATAATTAAACGAAATCACTGTTTCATTAAATTTATATCAAAATTTTAAAGAAACGTAGAGGTCTAAACTTCTGTTGTGGTGCAAACTTTTTAGCCAATCCTCTCAATAAACATTTTTTTTACATTCGTAAAGGTTTTTAACAAGCTTACACCCAATAAGTAGACAACTTTTTATAATATTTGAAGGCAAGCAGGCAGATTTTCTGATGACAAAAATACATGTAATTACAAAAGATGGTTACAAATGTAATGCTGCTAATCCGAATTGAGGATGCGATGTTAAGCTTTATGCGTCAATAAATATAAACGCTAAACTTACTACTCCAAAGCAAACATGAAAATGGCAAGTATTGATGTTATGGTGGCACATTAGGAAAAGCGAGCCAAAAAGTGTCTATAGGGCTAGTGGTTACAAAACTCTAGAAAGTAGAGGAAGGTATTTTCCAGTTCGGATCTCCTACTATGCGGTAATAGGGGCGTTCAAACCAAGTAATGCTTCGAGGCAAAGGGTCGAAACATATGACGTAAGAAGCAATGTGACTTGATTTATATGTGCTGGCTTCGAGAATTTTACGACAGCTGTTTCATTTCAATGTTTTGTGGTAAGTAAGGACGGGTTCATAAAAATTAAACTGAAATGCTCAAACATTGTACTTTCTTCATTTAGTGTTTGTTATAAACTTGCAATATCTTATTTATATTTAATAAGCTGTTCCTGCGAACTTTGTTTCACCTGTTTAGTTTGTATGGGACAAATTAAAAAGACGTGTGGCACTCGGAGACTACCGCGTTAAAGCTATTGCATAAGCAGGCATGAGTCACCAGATTGCGGGGCGAAGAGAGGGTTCACGCATGAGCTGCACCGCCGATATAACCAATGCCACCAAAAGGCGAGTTGCTGAACCAAAGAGACAAGCGTGATCAAAAATTCATAAAAATTCATTCATTGATAGATGGCAAAACTAAAATGCATCACCGCTGTGCCGGTCGGAGTGGGGGATGTTAAGTTATTTTCGTTACGGAATTTCTGGATGCAGTCTTCACGCTCAAAGCTCACGATAGAAGCTGCATAGCTTAAAAATCTTTATTTTTAGTTTCTTTGCAGTTGAACAAGGTAAAAAGTTATTTTATGTCCTTTTCCTAGTTCTAAGCTCCCCATAATTTTTTTAGCCAAATCGTTTCAACCATTCTTCAGTTTTAAATAGTGTAACTGACATGACACTTTCATATATTGTATATAGTTTTTGCAATAGTAATCCTTTTATACTGAATTAGAAATTCACTGTGTTACTGCATTTAGAAGAGACCTTAACAGCAACAATTTTCAACAAATCAGTAAATGTTTGATTTTTTATGTAAGACATCCGTCTAAACGGGCACGTCTCTCCTGATGGTAAGAGATAACTGTGGATTATAATACTTGTTAAGTTCAGTTTGGTAACTTATATATCATTAATTTTTTTAAATTTAATTTTATCCCAGACGGGGAAAGGCAAAGGATCTGAGTCCATACAGCCACGTCTTCCGTATTAATAAATATTTTTCTTGTTAACTCATGTCTTCTTTATTGATTCCTTATTTCAGTCACTAGTCACTATTTACAAAGTCATGTCTGGGTCTTGAGTAAAGCGGTGGTTTCGTTACACAAGCTTGTCTATGAGATTTGGCGGCAGCGAGGAATTTCACGATACACAAATTTTTTCATGATTTTTTTATTTTTGCACTGTAACTGAACAAAATTTAACTCCCACCTAAATTAACCAATTTTACTCACATTTTACACTAAATTCAGTAATTGTGAAAAAATTACGACCATCTTCATTTACGATGGCGCCAAAACCATTTCCTTGTATATTATTTATTTATTACTTACTTTTTTTAATAAAGTTATCAAAGTGGCCTGGTTCAAATATAACCGACTTTGTTATAATAACTAAAGCGAACTGTTACGAAACACTTTTACTTTGATGGTTTTACGAAGCCGTATGATCACTATTTAAACTAAAACTTAAATTAAGATACTAAAACTTAGTTAAAAACATCTTGTTCTTATTACGTTATGCTAAGAACTACTTCAATTAACAAAACCTGGTTTGGTTGCAGATAATATTCTTAAGAATCCACTTTCCAGTTGGAAATCCGAACGAGTAACAAAGATTTTGTTGATAAGCACTAAACGAGTTTTGGCGCCATCGAGAGAAAAGATGGTCGAAGTATTTTCATAATTATTGGATTTTGTGTTAATATTGAGTGAAGTTAGTCAATTTTGGTGGCATTTTGTACAATTTTGTTCAGTAAAAGTGCACAAATGAAATAATCATAAAGAAATTAGCGTATCGTATATTTTCTCGTTGCCGCCAAATCTCGTTACATGAGCTAGTGTAAAAAGGCCACCGCTTTACCCAAGAGCCTGACATGACTTATTGACGACTTACGACTGATGACTAATTAAAATTAATTGAAATTGATATAAAATTTGATGCAAATTTCTACTTGACTAATGGCTAAATACTAACGTGAAGGCCAAAACTTAAAGAAAGAAGAAGTACTAAACATTTTTCAATATGATTGCTACTGCCAGTTTGGCGCAATATTTATATAAAAAAATAAAATTATTAAGTTTGGTATGTTTTTTATTCACCTATATCATATGACACTAGTTGCCTTAAATCTGAATGCTTTCAGACTTACTTTCAAATTAAACGGGTTATACCTTTTTACAATATCATTCAACAGACCCTGTTACTTGTCTGTCAAGTGTCTTGTGTCACTTAATCCAAATTTCATACCAAATTCGGGTTTGTTAGATATCTATGGAAGATCCGCCTCTTATTACGTAACATCTATATACTCTTTGGCTACTGCAGTAATAGGTAAGGGTTAAGCCCCTCAACAATTTCGTAAAACAACTTGCAAATTCTCATCCAAGTAAAAAGCAAGCGATATTTGTAGCCAATCCTTTATTTTTCTACCCGATATCGGTGACATTTTGTTAATGTTAGTATTACGTCATCTTGCCAAATATTCGCAATATCTTACGATGCTTTTAAAGGTTTCCCTATATTTTACCTTCACAATATTTATGGCAGCTAATATTTCACTGTAATAAAAGTTTTTTAGACGCCTTCCTTTGATTTGTGGGAGTCACTTTGAATCTCGTTTTACAAAGTTAAGTATGGCAATTTGTTCAATATAACAAAAGTTTTTCCTCGAGTTTTAAATTCATTTCATACTTGAATTACATTTGGAGGCGTTTTTTTTATTTTTACTGTCTGTGAAATGGAGAGTATATTCATGATCGTATTTCTTAAAAACTGGGTAGGTAAAGGACACCTATCTAGGTCGCAGTGATCTTTGGTTTTTTATGATATTGGAAGGCAAACAAGCAGACTCATTTCCTGATGGTAATAAATTCACATTCAAAAGTAAGTTTACCGGCTACCTTACCTACCGCACCGGAACACGTCATGACGTTATGGTGGCAGGAATAGGTAAGGCGGTGGTACCAATCCAGGTGAATCGCTGCAAAATTCTACCACCTAGTCAGATGTCACGGTGTTAGTGATCGTAAGCCTATGCTCGCCTTTCACGAGCTGCCTAGCAGGAAGGCAGATGTCTATTCTGCAAAGAAGCCCGGACTAACAAGGGGAAAAACTAGGTAAATGAAGATACATGGGCACCTATCTAGGTCACAGTGATCTTTTGGGTTCTTTGACGGAAGTTTTTAACACTAATTATTATAGTAAATGTATTTTATCTGTCTTTGAATCCTTTGAGTACCTACATTGTTAAGGGACTTAAAACTTAGCTTTTGGTTCCTCTATCCTCCAAAATGGACCTTCATCTTCCTCCAAAGATTCAACATTTTACACATTTAATGATTCATTTCATTGGTTGGTTTTTATCAATACAATTATTATATAAAGCAACATTTTTTACAATATTTCCAAAATTACAAATTACTTAAATTAAAAATTAGGTCCCGGTTAGGAACGGTTGGTCAATTCTATTTCATAGAGATACTGAAAAAGATAATAGAATCAATTTAATAAGCACACAGACCCGGCAATGCAGACATCTAAATGTTCCTCACATAAGTGACTGTCCCGGTCGGGAATTGATCCCGAGCCTCGCAGTTTGTCAGTGGAGTTAGTCGTGCACGTTAACCCCTCGACCAACAAGGCGGTCAAAAAGAGGAGTGTTGTAAGTTTGACGTACGTGTGCATGTCTATGTGTGGCGCCATAACTTTTTAACCGATGGACAGATTTTGATTCGGATTTTTTCATTTGAAAGCAAACGTCGAGATAGTTCTTAGCTATATTACACGTTTATTTTCTAACAGGTTTTTGTTATTTTTATTTAAACCAGTTTGTCTCAACATTTATATAAAAAAATAAAAGAATTAAGTTTTCTATGTTTTTTATTCACCTAAATAATATGAAACTGGTTGCTTAAATCTGAGTGCCTTAAAACTTACTCTCAAATTAAACGGGTTATACTTATCTGTCAAGTGTCATGTGTTAATTTAAGTAAACTTCATACAAAATTCGGGTTTGCTATGTATCTATGAAAGTCCCGCCTCTTATTACGTTGTATTTATATATTCTTTGATTTAAACGTTAAGAATTCAGACGCTCCTCGCACCTGAAAATACGTTAATTTACCCTTTTATTTTCCACCATTTAATCAACAAAGACCAGTAGGACCAGTACCTTACTACATCTTTAGAATCTTGGGCTTGATGACTAGTAAGTAGAACTACTACAATCTTAAAAAATCACAATAACTGTTACTATCATAATCACTATTTTAAAAAAAAAAAATATGGTCGCAATCATTTTATATACTCGTAGTAAGAAGTTCTAAGGGCACAGCTCTCCTGTGATAAAGGTGGTTAAAAATTATTATTACTTTAATGCGTGTGTTTCTATTTGCAATTTTGTAAAATTGGCTATTATTAGATATTATTGGTTTATGATTTAGACGGCACAGTTACATTACCCTGACCCAGGCAACAGCTGTATATTTATGAACTTTCTGATTTACATAGATCGGACGGAGCTACTCGTATGCTGGCAAAAGGTTATTCTAATATTGTTAGTGTTTTTGTCATATCGTCAGAAATTAAATGTATTCTAGGAAAACTAACTATAAATTGACTAAAAAAATTATAACATTAAGCTGAAATTAACAATTTAATTTGTTACAGCCAAATGATACCACTGCTTAAAAGTTTTACAAAACAACGTTTAAGTAGAATCAAATTTAAGATGAACTAAGAGATAAACACAATTAAAATAACAGTTTAAGTAAATCTAAAACTAAAAATAGAATCGCTAGACGCTCGGACAGAGTTACAACAATATGTTCACTTGGCCACGTGCGCGAGAGATCTGAAACTATGGCCGGTCGGACACGTCTTATATACCCTCAGGTGATGAAAAAAAATAGTTAGTCTCCAACAGTATTATATAACTTAATAAAAACAGTTTTTCAAACAAATCGATCAAGATTGTATCTGGCTTGTTAGTATACGTTATACTAACAAGCCAGATTGATCGATTTGTTTGTCCTGGGGAATAATACACGTTTAATTTCGTCAACTTGTTTTTTTTCTCTAATTTCACCAATCCAACCTCGAAGCTCGGGTTCGATCCATGACCGGGGAATGAACATCCATGTCTGTATTTCCTGATTTTGTATTGCTGAGTTTTTATTATATTCATCCTGATGTCTATTCAGAGACATTAAAGGTGGTAATGGTGCGTTATCAATATGAAGCCGGGTTGTTAGGGTTAGGGCAAACAAAATTTCTCGGCTATCTTACATTCTGAATCGAAACATGTCTACGGCAAGCTCTGACTTTATGGCTGCAGGAAAAGGTAAGGCTGTGGTTCCAAGTTGAGCGAGTCACTGTGAAACTTTACCACCTAGTCGGATGTCACGGTGATAGTGAAGCTAAGCCTATGCTTACCTTTTACGAGCTGCCGGGCAGGAAGGCAAATGGTATATTCAAATTAAATCTTTTTTTTGATGTAAGTACGTAATACACTCTTATCGACATCTTAGTTTTTTTTTATCGCCTCTGTGGTCTAGCGGTCCGGGAGTTGGACTTGACTGCATGAGGTCCCGGGTTCGAATCCCGGGTCAGCCAACAAAAAGAAAATTGGATATTTCTAATTTTCTAATAAAAAAATGTTGGTCGCGATTGGAATTGTGCCCGGTTGGCGATAGGCTTGCCACCTATCACATTGTGGGACTTAGTATTTTCGGCTAGTCGTGGGTGCCTTGGTTGTACCTCTACCTACCTCTTCGGTGATATGGGCGTGAAGATACTTTTTTATTTTTTTTTTAAATTTGTCATAATTAATATCAACGATTATTTTAAGTAAATGATATGATTACAAATTATAGTTTATTTTGAAAAGGAGCCCGGACAAATACAGTGTTGTAACAGTGTTGAATAAATATTAATAACTGTTATTATGTACATGTTAAAACAACATGATATCTCTTAAATACAATGAGTCATCTAACATTATAGATAGTCGTTTAAATATGTTAATGAAATAAATTAATTCGACATAAAAAAATATCGGCACTAGGCGAATTCTCATTTTGAACACAGTTTATCAATATTAGTTGTAATTTCCATAATAAACTAATGTTGTTTGTTGCATATTGTGTACAATACAAGTGATACAGATCTTTTGTAAAAATCCAGATATAGCATTGTACTAAAATACAAAATGATGGAAATAATTTTATAAAAGACCGATCACAGCCTCTGTTATGTGAAAGTCAATCGCAACATTTGAAAGGAACAAAACAAACACAGCCATCAGAGCGTGAACACATGGAGCAATCTGTGGAGACATCTGAATAAATGCTCCATTATTTATAATGATTCTGTAAATTTTAGAAGTTTATTTTCTTAATAAGACTAAGCTGCCTAAAACTGATACATACTATGTTATTGACACATTAAATTTTTGAAGTGACAACGTATTATAATTCGATGGAGCCGGCTGCACGCACCAAAAAACATGATTCATGCGTTACCTCATGTAAGGTTGAAGTACAAGCGAGACAAAAAGTGCAATAAACAAAATACATGAAATAGTTTGTGTTGTTTTTAAAGGTCAATGTGATGAAACGATAGATAAATTTCAGGTTGAACTTTCTACTTCAAATGTAAAAAACTTCATGTTCACAACTGAATTAAGTTTCTTTGATTTTTTTTATGATATTCGAAGGCAAACAAGCAGACGGAATTCCTGAGCGGCGTGAATTTCTTAACATCAGGAAATCCGTCTGCTTGTTTGTCTTCCAATATCATAAAAAAATACAAACACGCTCTTTTCGGAGACAGCTGACATCATCCTCGAAAAAACCTAGGCAATTTGATCACGAATTGGAAATCTTGATCTCCGCAGGTACCAAAACCCACCCAAATTTGCATTATATATCTGTTTTGTCAGTCTTTTACATGTCATTCTTTTCATACAACCAAGCTAACGGCGAATATCACTTTTTTATTTTTACATCAACACAATATACAACAATATGTTTAAATTATTATTGACGTAACAACGTCTTAAATTAGGTTGTGGCTCGGAGTCGCTCTTGAAAAAGTGTAACGCCCGCTCACGTCTGTTACGATGAGTCACCGCACGAGACAGAGGTCCGCCGGACCGGTACAATGTTTTAGTAAACAACATATATTTCTATAGTTAAAATTTGTGCATTTCTTATGGTCGCCTCTGTGGTCTAGCGGTCCGGGTATTGGACTTGACTGAATGAGGTCCCGGGTTCGAATCCCGGGTCGGCCAACAAAAAGAAAATTGGATTTTTCCAATTTTCTAATAAAAAAAATGTTGGTCGGGATTGGAAATGTGCCCGGTTGGCGATAGGCTTGCCACCTATCACATTGTGGGACTTAGTGTCTTCGGCTAGTCGTGGGTGCCTTGGTTGTACCTCTGCCTACCTCTTCGGGGATATGGGCGTGAAGCGATTTCTTATTTATAATTCAATTCCTTGTTCCTATTGTGCAATTTAATAATATTCATATCAATAAATATTCTACCGAGAAAAAGACGTTGTCACGTAAAATCGTCGCCCATAAAACCATTTTTTTTACAGGCAACCATTTTTTTTATATATATTTAGATTAACCATACTTCCGATTATGATCATATTCAGATAGGAGTATCTGAATAGAATCTGAATTCTAATTTGATAAGTCTCAAGAGATCGAAATTCCAACCAAGTTTGTACCAAGTTATCTCAAAGTTCCGGACAACTTGCACAGGTTACTCTCTTGTGCCTTTGCACAGTATTAAAATAACTTGAGATGTAAGTGGTGTATCTATAGTCTAAGATCCAATAACTCTGTTTTATAACCACACCTTAACCTTAAAGAAAATTTTTTCACAATGCAAGTACTATTAAATAATAACAACTATAATTTTAATAAACTTTATTGTACTAAATACGTACAAGAAGGCGAATGTTTTGACGTCCATATCCTTACTTACAGCCAGGGCAACCACTACTAGGTGCAGATATAAAGCCCTACAAAGTGACAGGTGGATAGCCAATTGCCAATCTCATGCTTATCCAATCCCAAGCAACATTACTTTTAATAAAAAAAAAAAAATATCTCTACACAGAATAGGCTAGGCACAACCAGGGCACTCACGACTAGCCGAAGACACTAAGTCCCACAGTATGATAGATGATAAGCCAATGGCCAACCAGGCACATATTCAATCCCGACAGCATTTTTTTTATTAGAAAATTGGAAATACCACATTTTCTTCTTGTTACCCGTACCGGGAGTCGAACCCAGGACCTCAAGAGATCTCATGAGGTCCCGGGTTCATCAGGTTTGTATGTTTGTTCATGAAATCCAACACTTGGACTGCTAGACCACAGTAGTGACTATATAATATAAAAAATAAAACACACATTTCCTTTCGGTTGCCCGACCCGGGGTTTGAACTTGGGACCTCACAAATTTTAGTCTCACACCGGAGCGCTACACCACAAAGGCGATAATACATAAAGTAATTTGTTCAAGTATTATATGTTAAAAGTAAGCAAAGTATATGTTTGTGTTATGGGCGTTAGTCAACGATTCGAATACACAGAATTACTTAAATACATAAATTTAGTAAGCACCCACCCCGGAAATACAGACATATAAAGGTTCATCACACAAATGCCTGCCCCCGTCGAGAATCGAACCCGAGCCTCGCGGTTGGTCAGTGTAGTTAGGCGCGTACGCTAGCCACTAGACCCACGAGGTGGTCAAAAATATATGAATAATTAGTTGGTATAAAATTTAATAAAATATTTACACACCGTAATGTAATAGAATATGTTGGTATGTTTAATATCTTTATAACCATTTCTTAACAGTTTGGCAGCCGCTAAATTAATTATGTGGAACCAATACTTAATTTTGATAGCATTTTGTACAATGTTTTTCAAGTATGAATAAAAGTGAAGTATTCATAAAGAAATTAGTGTATCGTTTATTTCCTCATTCCCGCCAAATCTAATTAAATGAAATTGAGTAAGGAGGCCACCGCTTTAACCCTTCTATGACTTCATAACGTTTAATTACTAATTTTGAATAATTTAAACCCAATTTCGTTAAACCAGGTAATTTGATTAAAACTTAAAATTAGCATAACTTAACGTATCGTCTTTTGCTGAGATTTATCGGCGCTATAAGATTACCTATTTATGTTATTTGAAATTACATAGTTATTGATTTCGATTACATGACATTGCTTCAATAGGTAAGTTGTTTGACAACTAGGCTTTGTTTCCATGCTGTTTATATTTGTATGTGGTTGATACATTAAGATAATCAATCAAATTGGAAACAAAACAAATGTGGCAGTGACATTTATATTATCAACATGAATATGGTATAATATAACAGTAGGAGATAATTGAAATATTGTTATAAAACTGAGAAACCACAAATCTTATCTTTTTAACTATATCAATTGAGTTATTATGAAAATAAATAAATATTCCTGGACAAGTTACACAAATTGAATCCAACCCCAATGTAAGCAAATTATATGCTTGTTTTATGGGTGTCATTCAACGATACTAATACAAAAAAATACTAAAATAGATACCAGAATAAATATAGTAAGCACCCAGGCACAGAAATGCAGACATCTAAATATACATAACACAAATGCCTGTCCCCGGCGGGAATCGAACCCGAGCCGCGCGGTTGGTCGGTGTAGTTAGGCGTGTACGCTAGATACTCTACCAACGAGGCGGTAAAATGAATGTCTAATTAATTCAGTTGGCCGCAATAAATTAATGAATGTAGATAACTAATTCCACTTTGAAAGAAGTAATAAAATCAATTGACAAATACATCTCACAATTAACAAATAAACCTTCAGTGTTGCACACTGACAAATTAAAAAATACGTATTGCCAAAGACAATATTTATATTTACTAATCTCTAGTATTGCTGTATTAGCCGCCACAAGTTACCCTATTATATTTTACTCAAAAATTTGATTGTTTGTCATTCAAAGAATAAATAAAAATTAAGAGAAACTAAAAGAGCGATAGACGAAATTGCGCAACATATAATTTTGCATTGTTACTTTTTACTATCCAGGTACAAGTTGAGTCATGTTGATAAAATGTAGCCTGTGTTCTTCAAGGTCTATTTTTATGCTTAAATTTAATTGGTTCAGTAATATTGAATCCAATGCAATACAAATACAATTTAGAGTTGTATCCGTCATCATGTGCTCCAAGTCGACCCAAATTATTATTTATTGGTAATTAGCTCTAAAGACTCGATCGTTTGGGTTACAGCTGCAATCTCGGTAGTTTAGGTTAATGTAAGGTTTGAGATTTAATCAATTTCATAATAGCATTCTTTATATTTATTCATAGTTTTGAATTCATGACCAAAATGTTGTAAGTGCAGTAAATTTGAGGCGCTTACGCCTTTGAATCGCTTGTCGAGACTCGTGAGTCTAGTCTCTCTACGACCATTCGATCTTTAGAGTATCGTTTTGATTTGATTATAGATTTTAAAACTCTTTAAAAAGATAAAAGTATAGTTTAGTAATATTTAAATTCTGCACTTCGGCTATATTCGTCAAGCTTCGGAAATCCGAACGTATTTTAAAGACATCTATATACACATAGAATTGTTATTACATAATTAATCATTTCGCTTACATTTAGATTAAGTCAGCCAATTTAAAAATAAAAGTATAAAGTGTGGAAAGAGTACAAAGTGTAAAGCCTTTTTAAATAGTAGCATATATAATCGAATAAAAAAACATAGGTTATATACCTATTCGAATCTATTAATGCTTCAAGAATCGATAACTTGTTTTTAGGTAAGGATCGAATCAAAGTGATTCGATAAATCGTGATCGACACCGTTCTAATTCAAATTTTTTCGCATGTAAAACACTAGTAGGGATACCACCTTTAATGCATACGAGCTGTTACTATAAATTACTAGATGATGTAGCTATTATGAAGAAGTAAAGAAGTAATATACTAGTATTAAAAACAGGTATTCGTGTACTTATAACCTTAAAAACAGCGTGTTGGCCCGGGCTTCTTTGCAATAGACCACCTGTTTTCCTTGCCAGGCAGCTCGTAAAAGGCGAGCATAGGCTTACCATCACTAACACCGTGATATATGACTAGGTGGTAGAGTTTTGCAGAGACTCGCCCGGATCGGTACCACCGCCTTACTATTTATTTATTTATTTTACACTTTATTGTACACGTAATAGAGAATTGACAGTGAGAAAATACAAATATAAATATTGTACAAAAGGCGAGCTTATCTATACCTGCCGCCATAATCTCATGACGTTATGGAGGGTAAGGTAGCCGGTAAAATTACTTTTGCTCGAGGCCTAACATCCCAACCTCAGGTTGGCAACGCACCGTTACCACCTTTGGTATCTCTAGGCGGCGTGACTTTCTTACCATCAGGAAATTTGTCTGCTTGTTTGCCTTCCTATAACATAAAAAAAAATTTGAATAAAAGCAGGTCGGGAAAGTAATCTCCAGGGAACGTGTGCAGGGTAAGCTTTAAAAGCCACCCAGTAATTACGAATTGCATTTTGCCGCCACGGAAATAGAAAATCTTATTTTTATGGTATCATCCGCTGGTAAAAAAGAAGGTTTATATGAATAATTATTTAATGAAAAAAAATAATTATTACAAAGAAAAAAAAGAACATAAATGTTAACGGTCACCGCGACACTCGAGTTCGATTCCCGACAGAAAAAGTGTAATTAACACTTAGATGTATGTATGTCAAGATCAGTAAGGTTACTCTTGAAGGTCGATTCATGCAATATTGGAAATTGGAATTGAGTATGTCATTTTAGGTACTATTGAACATGAAACTGGCGAAATAACTTCATTTAGATAAACAATAAATTATTTTATCAGATTATTTGAATTTATTTGTAACTAAATGTAACTAATAATGTGTAAGATCGCCTCTGTGGTCTAGCGGTCCGGGTGTTGGACTTGACTGCATGAGGTCCCGGGTTCGAATCCCGGGTCGGCCAACAAAAAGAAAATTGGATTTTTCCAATTTTCTAATAAAAAAAAAATGTTGGTCGGGATTGGAATTGTACCCGGTTGGCGATAGGCTTGCCACCTATCACATTGTGGGACCTAGTATCTTTGGCTAGTCGTGGGTGCCTTGGTTGTACCTCTGCCTACCTCTTCGGGGATATGGGCGTGAAGATACTTTTTTTTTTAAATGTAAGTAAATAATCCGCTAGTACTGTGTCAAAAGTATAGGAAAAAGACACACACGATTCCAATTTTTAATTCGTATGATATTGAGATTCAAAAGTTACCATACTGGGTGTTTATAAAATTTATCTATTTAAGTATAATTTCTATGCAATAGTGTCGTTGACTAACACCCATAGCATATAATTTGTTTACTTTGAGGTAAAATCCAGTAAAATATATAATTTATCCAAGGCTAGTTATTTATTACAACTTATCTACAATAGGATATTTGTTAAAAAATAAACCTGGAAAAAGTCACTCCAATTTTATTACCTGTCCGTCTAAGTATACAAAAATATGCATTACTACATTGAACTCAGAAAGTACTGGTCCGATCTTGATTAAATTTGTATGAGGCCGTTTCTGAATTATGACTTACCTTTATATAAAAGAGCCATCATAATCTATCCACTACTAGCCGAGTAATCGTTTAACCAACATACAAAAACCGACTAAATGTTAATTTTCTCCTATTTCCAATCGGTTAAATACCGATTTATAGTATCTTCAAGGCCGTATACCGAATGGGCATGTAGAGATACAACCAAGGTACCTACGAATAGCAGAACGTGGCAAGCTTATCGCCAACCGGGCACACATCATATCCCGAATAACGCAATTTTTTATTAGAAAATTAAGGAAATTGCTTTTTTGGGTGTTCGATCCGAGAATCTAACCAAATATCTCATGTAGTCAAGTCCAACGCCAGACTGTTAGACCACAGATGTGATTAAGTCGGAACGGAAGCCAAAAGAACACGAGTTGCCATATATCACAGATGTCATACCTACTTCTTTCATTTAAAAAAGCATTTAAAAGTAAACCAAAAACATTTATGTCACTTCAGTCATAACTATCTCGATGGTAATAACTCTTTTCCTCTAACCCTAACTTTTTGTAGCAATTATAGCCCACATGTGTTACAGGCTGAAGGTTATTACCGTTACTTTTTCCCTTTACTGTTATGATTATGGTCGTTAATTTTTATAAAAATACGCTTTTCGTATACGTATTTCGTAAACGTATTCGAGTATTATATATACGAGTGTGTGCCTAAAATGAAAATAAACACCAGGTATGTTAAAGAGGTAAGGATTTTTAGCTTTTAAAGATTTTTATACAGATTGTAACGTGAAATACGTACGTAATTACGTAAAATATAATTAACTCGTTATTTATGGCGGTTTTAACGGATTTTTTTATGTGAAAGGTCAGCGAACGTCTCTTTTGATGATAAAAGATAACTGTAGCTTATAGATTTCATACGAGTATATGTTTTAGGTGCATTACTCTCCAGTAGCCAGGATGTTGGGCCTTTTTTTTGCAAGTCTACCGACTACATTATCTTACCTTATTTTAAATAGACCATCTGCCTTCCTGCCAGGCAGCTCGTAAAAGGCGATCATAGGCTTACCGTCACTAACACCATGACATCTGACTAGGTGGTAGTTTACTAGGTGGTGTAAGTTTCCATCAGGACATCCGTCTGTTTGTTTGCCTTCCAATATCATAAAAAATGTAATTTGTACAAAAGTAGGACTTTTGCTAGTATCAAAGTTAAAAATAAATTTCTCAATCGCTAATTTACGGGTTACGGGTAACACACACACACACACACACGCACATACACAAACACACACAAACACACACACACACACACACACACACAAACTGACACTTACTTACTTACTGAAAAGGGTAACAAACATTTGTCCATCTCTACAAACTTTCGCATTTATAATAATAGTAGGATTAAAACAAGAAAAATCTTTTAAAAAAAGATCTCTATATTTGTTAAACATTTTTATGTTAGTTCTGTACAAGATTATGTGACCAATATTCAATATCTGTCATCTAATTATTTTTATATCATCATAAAGCCTCCATGAAACTACATTCTCGGCACGTTTCGGGACGTCGATG
>NJDC01058233.1:89857-103752 GCA_002245475.1 Calephelis virginiensis
TGTGTGTGTGTGTGTGTGTGTGTATGTGTGTATGTATTGGTTCACAGATGTAAGATATAAAACTTCTTTATAGCATAATTTTTCGCGGAGCACAACAGAAAATAAACTTCATTTCAAAAACTATAATAACAAGCATTCAAAGTCGGTAAAACCATCGCAACTCATTTAATATTGTCTATTAATACAGGTCTGTACTAAGCAAAATATTATTATTGATAATGTTGTTGAAATATGTAACTGCAAAACAGTAGTAATGGACATTTAATTTGAAATTGTTATCGGTTTATGGGGCCATTATATTTTATCAACGGTTTTGTGTATTTGGGTCACGTTTGTACTATAATGTCATATAGCTAGCATAGCGCTGCCTTGCTAAATATTTGTTATAGTAAAATTATAACACTATAATGTATGTGAATATAATTTTTATATTTAGTTTGATGCATATAGATCTACAAAAAGGTCAATTTTATAAGTTAGAAAACAACAATCAAGCAGATATCTGTAATGGAAAACACTGCAGACACCGTAGATCTTATTGGTGTGTAGTTAAAATGTTGCTGGAATGTTACACTAAATGTGCAAATCTACTGAATAATCTGCAGTATAGAAGAGTACATGGCAGCCGCTGTTATTATTTAATAAATAATAACAGTAGGAACAAAATTTTAATAAACCTATCTCATTAATTACTTTTTTTGGTTATTAAAATAGGCCGTTTATAAGATGTCCGTTACAAGGCTGAGTAACGTTGCTATACCAGCGGCAAGTTAAGTTGGCCGGTTTCACACATTAAAATTAAATAGTATTGTCAAATTATTAGACATAACTATCAATGTTAGAATGGCAAATTGTAAACAGAAAAATGCGTTTTGTGTTTATAGCTAGTATGACAATTAATAATAATACAAAGTGCTGTAAAAATAAAAAAGTAAATGTTTACTTTAATAATACAAATGTCAAACCGGCCATAACAACGTGCTATTCGTATAGTCCATTACATATTATGTGATTTTACAAATGTGACTTATTGTTTTTTTTAAGATATTGGAAGAAAACAAGCAGACAGATTTTCTGATGGTAAGAATTACACGCTGCCTAGAGACATCAAAGATAGTAATGGTACGTTGCCGACCTGAGGCCGGATATTAGGATATTATTTGCCACGAGCAAAAGCAAGTTTATCGGCTACCTTATCAACCAAACCGGAACACGTTACCGGTAAATACTGACGTTCTGGCGGCAGGAATAGGTAAAACGGTGGTACCAATCCGAACGAGTCGCCACACACATACCTCTAAGTCAAATGTCACTGGTAAGCCTATGCTCGTCTTTTACGAGCTGCCTAGCAGGAAGACAGATGGTCTATTTTACAGAGCAGCCCGGACAAACAACGGGATTTTTATTATCTTTTTAATTTTTCTTAAATATAGTTTTTTTGTATAATTTCTCCGTAAACCGTAGCGCAATGATAAGGCATAACTTCTGCGTGTTGAGATGGGATAAATGAAAGAGTTTAATCTATTTTTAAACCAGTGTTTAAACAGGTTCCTGTACATAAACTAAACAAAATTAATACAGTGTAACCGCGGGCAACATCAAGTTGATAACAAAACTTAAATCATTCTGTAAAGTGGTAACGAATATTTAATTAATGTGGTTTCTTTTATGGGCTTTTATATTTGATCAGCGTTTTTGTGTATTTGGGTCACGTTTTTAGTATAATGGCACATTTTGTTCGCAGTGAACATAACGTTATCCTAAATTCTAATTGTTGCCTGTAGTTCTGCCAATTTATAAAAGCTTCTTTATAGGATATCCCCAGGGAAGAGGTCCCAAGATTGATATATCTATCTGTTAATATTTATTATAACTAGTACACATTGGTCGAAATTTATTTTTTTTAATAGAATTTTTTCCCCGTGTTGGTCCGGGCTCCTTTGCAGAATAGACCATCGGCATTTTTTGCCAAGTAGCTCGTAAAAGGCGAGCATAGGCTTATCATCACTAACACCGTGAGATCTGACTAGGTGGTAAAGTTTCGCAGAGACTCGCCCGAATTGGTACCACCGCCTTACCTATTCCTGCCGCCATAACGTCATGACGTGTTTCGGTTCGGAGGGTAAGGTAGCCGGTAAACTTACTTTTGCTCGAGGCTTAACATCCTGACCTCAGGTTGGAAACGCGCCATTACCATCTTTGGTGTCTCTAGGCGGCGCGAATTTCTCACCATCAGGAAATCAGTCTGCTTGTTTGCCTTCCTATAACATAAAAAAAAAGATATTTAAGCGATTGAAGAGGAAAGTTTATTTGTATATTTCTTAACCGTGCGAAGCCGGGGCGGGCCGCTAGTTTTCTAATTACCAAACTTGTTATAAAATATATTTCATTCTATGAACAGGTCGACGTAGGTCGATATAGGTTCGGGTAATATACTGTATTTATACTATCTTACATTACCCGTTTTTATCGATTCTACATAAAACCTGACGTGGGCGAGAGCACTTAGTTGTTTTGATGTAAACACGTAACATTAGTTTCTTTAGTGATGTTTTTAATCCCAACCCCGCCTTTCTCAAAGACAGGTTTATTTTTAACCGCGATGCAAAACAAGGGGTGTTATAAGTTTGACGTGGCTGTGTGTGTGCGTGTGTGTCTGTGTCTGTGTGTTCCTCAGTGGGTATACGGATTTTGATGCGGTTTCTTTTCATTTGAAAACTGACGTGATCGAGATGGTTCTGGGGTATCGTTTATTGAGATCTCCCCAGGCGTCCAAGGTCATCAGCTTATTTGCGACTCAATTGTCATCGTAATGAATATAAGGCGTACCATGGTTATTAATTTCATAATTGAACATTTGAGCGGCCTAATAGCGAAAACCCTAACGAAAGCTGGTATGGTAATGAAGCTCGAAGATATGAGTCGTAACCCTGGAACGGAAGGTTGGAATTAAAGTAATTCGCCTTAAATAGATAGACCTTTTCATGTTTGATAATGAGGACATGATGAAAAACCGGGAGACATGGCATATATTTATTTAAACCTAAGTATTCCTTTATTATAAAGTAAGTATCTTCACGCCCATATCACCGAAGAGGTAGGCAGAGGTACAACCAGGGCACCCACGACTAGCCGAAGACACTAAGTGCCACAATGTGACAGGTGGTAAACCTATCGCCAACCGGGTAAATTTCCAATCCCGAGCAACATTTTTTTTTATTATAAAATTGGAAAAATCCAATTTTCTTTTTGTTGGTCGACCCGGGACTCAAACCCGGGAACTCATGCAGTCAAGTCCAACACCCGGACCGCTCGACTACAGAGGCGATTTATTATTTTTGTTATTTTTACCATCTTACGTAAACAAACATAAATCCCTATTTCGCGTAGTCGTTGTTAGAAAGCTCTAATGAAAAAAAAAATCACAGGGAAAATAAAATGCATTAATCCAAAAAGCTTAACTTAGTAGCTATCATGTCAAGCGACAAGAAGTTCGCCTGGACGGCTTATTATTGATAAATTGAACGCTTTTATAGTTAGACTAGCCGACCCGGCGAATTTAGTATCGCTTAACAGCCACTAACAGTTTATTTGGACAAAATTGATGGGTTTTTTCTGCTTATCCGTTAATTTTCCCTGTTCATAAGAACTTTCTTTTGACAATTCCTAACACAAAAAAAAAATCAGTAGCAAAATCATCCCATACATGCAATGACCAAGCGAAACGGGGATTCATTTTAATAACTACATTTTTATAGTTTTATACATTTTATATATATATATATATATATATCCTTTAACTAGTGACGTGTAGTCTCACAGGCGTCGCGTGTTTTGAAAATTCTTGGAATCGCAAACTTCCCCCCGCTTGCCACGACCCCGCGTCTCAGTAGCTTTTATTTTAGTGCTAAAACGTCCACAGAAAGAAGCAGAAGTGCCGTCGGTAATTTTAAAGGTAAGTAATTTTAATTAGAAAAACGACTGTAGCCTGTGAGGCTACATGTCACTAGTTTTCATATAAATACTTTTTACAACTATTTTTCTCTTTTTAGTGCAAAATGGCAGAAAACCGTAAGAAACATCAACTCCAACAGTCTACTTCATCAAAAAAGAAAATAGTACGACTAGATAGTCCATCGTTGGAAGAGGAATTCCATGCTCTCATGCTACCTTCAGACTAATCTGATAGTTAAGGCGATATCGACGAGTTGTTGGTTTCCGATCGTGAAATAATTGGAGTTACGTGAAAGTGACCAAGATGAAGATCTAGAAGAGAACACTCCAGAAGTGGATAGCAGCAATAAGGCGATCCAGGTCACTAGACAAGAAGACAGCACCGATAGCTATACGATATACGTATACGTAATACGACATTTTTACTACGGTAAAAATCGAGGGTTCGTACACTGCAATATAATATAACTACGCATGCTTCTGTCTCAAAATTGATCTTTTAAGTATTTGGCATAAATTGTTTGACGAAGAAATGCTCCAACAAATACTGATGTGCAGAGACGTGTTGTGTGCAATCAATTACCAAGGGAGTTACGGTTGGTGCTAAAAACGAGTTCTGGCTGACGACATGGTTGAAGAAGTTGACCAAAGCCCTGAAACTAGTCAAGTCAAACGAAGGGCATGTAGTATTTGTCCACCAAAACTTCACAGAATGACAGTGTACAGATGTATCGGGTGTTACAACCCTATAAGTTTGCAATATTCTCGCCCCTTGTGTAAAAATTGCCAATAATTTAAGCCAAATATTGTACGTGTCAGAATTTTTATATTTTGTTTCCAGAAGTAGCTTTTATGTTTTTTTGTTTTTGTATTGATTATATTTTAAGAAAAAAGAGTTAACTTTGTTATATTAATTATGTAAGTTTTATTAAAACGCTAAAATAAAGATCTCATGTCAATTAAGGCTGAAAAGTACATATAATTGTTAATTCTCGTTTATTTTAAAATTAAATATTAAAACTGATTGAATTCATTTATGTTTGTTTTATTACATACCAACAAATACATATAAACACATTCTAAATCATTTAAATGCATTTTTGTTGCAAAATGTTGACTTCAAAAGTAGTAGCCTGTGAGACTACATGTCCCGTATATTGTAATCAATTTGTCACGTCCCTAGTTAAAGGTTAAAGGACCATCCAAATGTTAGCACAAGGAAGTTAGAGCTGAAATGATAGCGCTTTTTAAATATAACTGCCGAATTTTGGTATTTACTTGTATAAATGTAAACTTAAAATAGTCCGCAAAAATAATCCACTTGTCACAATATTTCGTGCTTACTACTCGTTATGATGTCATTAGCCTGCACATGCGATTGCAATATGTCTTCTGTCTGTCTGTCAATATGTTTAACCCGTGGTATAAAAACAATAATTACATAATTATGATGAATGTATGACTAAGTTGTAATTAGGTATATATTTTACAGTTTCTCCAAAACCAGCGTGTTTGTATGAAAAGGATAACGAATGAGGAGAAAGCAAGGCAGATTTGTCAGGATCGTGAGGTTTGGCACTCGATACTCTCAGTCTACTGCGTAAGGGACTTGGCGTGAATACATAAACAATGTTTACATGAGCATAACTATTATTTTTTTATTATTTTAAATATTGGAAGGCAAACTCCAAATGTCGTTCCGAAATCAGCAAAAAAATTATTCACATGTTTGTAAAAAAAATTACATTTCCTCAAGATTAGGGATACAACACTTATTTTTCTCTACAAGAGCTTTTAAAGTTTCAAAGAATTTGGCGGATGTCCTAGTTATACCTCTACCTGTCTCGACTCGCTTCGAAGATACGACCATTTTGTATCAAGTTACATGAAACATACATTCGGCTATGTATAAAAGACAATATAACATTTTCTTAACGAAGAAGAAATAAAAAATAACAGCTACTACTTATCCATGCTATAAAAAGTATTGGCTACGTAAAGTATAAATAAAAATCAAATGCAAGTTGATTGAACAGTTCCCATGTGGGTTCTTTGTGGAAGTAGAAGGAATCGAAAATATACTTTGTAAAAAGGAGCGAAGAAATAGTAAAATAGTCATAACAAATGTACCTAATAATAACATAGTCATATTTAAAACACTGTGATACTTACTTCTAAATTAATTTCTGAAAATATATTTTTATCATTTTTGTATTCAACAATTCTAACTCTTTTATATTTTAATGATCTTTTTGTGCAAGATAAAATATGATCCGCCATTAATTCACAACGGCCGCCATCTTGTATTTTTTTTCTTTCTGTGTTGTATTTTACAACAAAAGTTGTTGTATTTTATAATAATGTTAAGTGCGTATGCGTGTTAAATATTGTGATTGTCGTTATTTTTAAAGTAATATTTGTTAATTTCTAAAATCAAAAAAAAAATATTTCTTGGAAATAGACAAGCAGGCGATGCTCTGGGTAGTATTTATATCCTACTAATATCATAAATGCGAAAGTTTCTATATTTGTTTGTTTCTCCTTTACGCAAGAATTACTGAATCGATTTTCATGAAATTTAACACACACATAGAGGATAACTTGGATAAACACATAGGATAGTTATTATCCCGAAAAATGTTAACATATAACATAATTGCTCCAAGGATTTAGTTGATATGAAGATCTGTATGTGTCTTAAAGACTGTTTTATAATCAACTTCAACCTTACAGCACTTTAATCTGAGTTTAGTAATAAGAAGATAGATTTCTGATATTTTTCATCGTCGGCGGTTGGTGTAACTCCCAAATATCCATATTTGCAAAGCCAATATTTTTAATATTCAAATAGCCTACCGGTATTGTTATTGTGTTGTATGGAACACAAAAACAGAGAGCAATAACAATTGGAATAAATGATATCAATCCGGACACTACATTCTTCCATCTAATTATGACAGAATGTCAATTGACCAGTAATCATTTAACTGCTCACCAACAGAGAGCGATGGGGTCTTCGCATCTGGAATTAAAAAGTTCATCATCTATCGTTTTCATCATCATCTCATCTCATCGTAACAAGCAGATGGATTTCTTGATGGTAAGAAATTCACGCCACCTAGAGACACCAAAGGTGGTAATGGTGCGTTACCAACCTGAGACCTGGATGTTAGGCCTCGAGCAAACCTTACCCTCTGAACCGGAATACATTAACGGCAAGCATTGGACGTTATGATGGCAGGAATAGGTAAGACGGTGGTACCAATCCGGGCGAGTCGCTGCGAAACTCTACCACCTAGTAGGATGTCATGGTGTTAGTGACGGTAAACCTATGCTCGCCTTTTACGAGCTGCCTGGTACAAAGGCAGATGGTCTATTCTGCAAAGGAGCCCAAACTAACACGGGATATTGATTAACCCGGAACAACTGGTTATGCGTTAATTACCAGTAACCCTGTATATTCTAAACATTATTACAAATAAATCTGAACTTTATTATGTCAAAGTCAACAGGTTTAACAAAAATGTAAAAGAAGAGAAAAAATATTAAGAAAGTTGATTAAATGAAGTGCTGAGAAAATGTTTATGTTTGATCGATTAGTTTCCAACCCTCGTCACTGTCATATGTTTTCTATAAATCTCGTAACATCTATCATCATAATATACTTCCTGATAATAAGCAATATAATGGAAAAATACCCTAAAAGTCAACTTTACCTGCATATTGGCTTAGGATTAAATAAATCAGTTTTTTAAAAAAAATATTTTATGTTCGGCTCGGATAACAAAAAATGTGATTTTCCAATTTTCTAATACAAAAGTTGCCAGAAGTGGTTAACTGCGCGGTTGCCTATATGTTTTCCTACAACAAAGTGCTACTGACTTACCCCCGCACTCGGAGATGATTAATATATTTTAATCTGTCATTAAATCTCAATTTTTTATAGAAAATGTCGGCTTAATGACTAATTAAACGTTAAAGTTTATAAATGCGTCAAACCTAACAACTGTCAACTGTCAAAACTAACAATCAAACCGTGACAGTAACGGGTACTAAGGTTATGACAGCATGGCCAGGTAAGGTGCTTGTACTAATTAGGTGAAGCTGTTGGTAATAATTAGTTAAAATTGATTTTAGTAAATCAACCCAAACAACGGTAAAACACAGGGTTTTAAAAGACTGGGTAAAGCGCATGGTAAAACCCAGGGATTTTTATAGAAGAGGAGGCAAACGGGCGAGTGTTATCAGATCACCTGATGGTCAGGGATCACTGCCGTCCACGGACATCTGCAATACCAGGAGTATAACAGATGCGTAAGGGTGAAAAATCCAAAGAGTAGTTTGAGATATGAGAATACTTTTACTTGTTTTATGATATGGTAGGTAATGACAGGCAAATAAGCAGACGGATTTCCAGATGGTAAGAAATTCACGATGCCTAGAGATACCAAAGGTGGTAATGGTGCCAGAACAGACCATCTGCATTAATACCAGACAGCTCGTAAAAGGCGAGCATTGGTTTGACGTCACTAACACCGTGACATCCTACTAGGTGGTAGAGTTTCGCAGCGACTCCCCAGATTGGTAGTACCGCCCTACCAATTCCTGTCGCCATAATGTCAATTCTTGCCGTTGACGTGTTCCGCTTCGGAAGGTAAGTAAGCCGGTAATATCCCGGCTACAGGACAGCGACATATATGGTATTTATAAGTTGTCTCTTACCATCAGTAGAGTCATGTGCTTGTCCACTATCTTATTACATAAAATTAAAAAGATAAAAGAACTTTGTTTACAGCTATCGCACTTTAATAGATAAGACTTAAAGTACGTTTAGCATTATATTAATATATTAGACCTGGAATAACGACACATGCACTTTCATCCCAACGGTTACATATATAACCCATACACATATAATACGTAAAGTACATATAGAATAAAAAGTGAATAAGCTTACCCTTCTTATATTTAATTCAACGCACAAGTTTATTGTTATAAAAACTTCATTTAAGTTATCGCAGTTTAATAGACAAGTTGAATTAAGATAGTACCTACGCCTTGCATATTCTGAATGTAATATACAATGGATAACGACATATATTATACTTTTATCCCAATATCTTAGCAGGTACCTACATAGGAGATACATTTAAATCAGTGGGCAAAATCAAGAGCTACAGTTAGGTAACACTGACCAAACCAAACCTTTCTTATATTTAATTCAACGCACAAGTTTATTGTTATAAAAACTTTATTTAGAGTTATCGCAGTTTAATAGAAAAGTTGAATTAAAACAGTACTCTTAGCATATGAATGTACCTAATATACAATGGATAACGACACATATACTTTTATTCCAATATCTTAACAGGAACACAAGAGATACATTTAAATCAGTGGGCAAAGCCAAGAGCAACAGTAGTCAACACTGACCAAAGTAAACACAACCTTTCTTATGTTTAATTCAACACACAAGCTTATAGTTATAAAAACTTTATTTAGAGTTATCGCAGTTTAATAGACAAGTTGTATTAAGAAAGTACGCTGAACACGAGGTGCCGTACCGAGTTTTCATTAAAACCTTTAATGCTACCTCACATAAAAGAGCAATTTTTCTGAGATGGAAAATCTCGATGCAGCCGCATTAACGCTTTTATTTGCTTTGTTACTCGAAAAAACTTATTATTCCACTTCTCTCACCCGGCGAATTACATTATTCTCTTGCAATTTTATTTTAAAGAAACCATTAAATTGCTACTTTTTATATTAGCATCTATTCTCATGTAATAAAATCCACATTGCTTTGTTAATCTAAGATCACAGGATATCAGTTGTAGTATGTTTTATAAATCAGTTTATTTGTAGAACATACTAGCACTTAAACATTATAGCACTATCAAGAAAACACTGATTTTTAGCACCGTGACATCCTACTAGATAGAGTTTCGCAGCGACACTTCCGGATTAACATCACCGCCTTACCTATTCCTGCCGCTATAACGTCATTGCTTGCACTTGACGTGTTCCGGTTTGGAGGATAAGGTAACCGGTAAACTTACTTTTGTTCAAGTTGGCAATGCACCATTATCACCTTTGGTGTCTCTAGGCGGAGTGAATTCCATACCATCAGAAAATCCGTCTGCTTCCAATGCTTTCCATACACATAAAATTGTTTATAAAACGATGAATTTTTCGATAAAAGTTAAATAGTTTATGTCGTTTGCTTTTTTGTCTCAGCAGAGGCAGTCTAGGGTTCCTTGATTTTTGAATGGTAAAGAATATCTTTAAATTTTCAAAAAAAAATTAACTATATGTGTATCATTTTCAAGCTAGAAAGCCTATCGATAACTATAAACATAACTGTAAGGTATCAATAATTGGAGCTACATACTCTACTATAACACACTTACTCTTTATATATACTCGTGGAATCATATATTTAAATAACCAATTGATAAATAAAAAAATATTTGTTTACTTTAGTTCTGTTTTTTACTTTTTTTGCTTAAGTGAAAAAATCGAAGTGTTGAGGTCTTGAGGTCCTGGCTTCGATTCCCGGGTCGGGCAACAAAAATAATAGAAAATGTATACTATCCATGTTCTAATAAAATTAACGTTGCCCGGTTGGCGACTACCATATTGTTGCGGGACTTAGTTTCTTTGACTAGTCGTGGATGCCCTGGTTGTGCCTCTGCCTACCCCTTCGAAGATATGCGCGTGTAGATTTTTTTTTTCGAAAAAAAACTGAATCGAACTTTTATTGAACCATGTCGCAATTTCATATTTATGTATGAAGAAGCGAATGGTTTTTGAGTTATACATAATAGTGCGTAATATGTTTTCATGCATTATTATTTGTCTACTCTGTTAGGGACTTGGCGTGAAGATGAGTAATGAGTTTGCATGCATTATGAAGTATAACTCGTAAACTACTCGTCGGATCGGGATTAAATTGTCGAATTTTTTGCACTTTAAAATAGTGACCTACCTTAACAAAATGAGACAGTCAAAATCGTTTCATTATTGACTGAGTGTTAACGTGACAAATATACAAAACACAAAACAGAAAAATTAATGATTCCCTTTTGAAGTTGTTAAAAACTGTGTATATCAAGCGCTAAAAGGTTTTAAAATCTTTCAGCTTAAATGTATTTCTAGTTTCAAATTCTCGTGTTAATACTTTAACGATAAAACTCCAAACAAACATAAAATAGAACAGATAGACAATATGCAGATGAGTATCTTCGCAGCAACTTTACAAATGCAAATTGCAGCAGCGAAACGCAAAAGCGTCATTCGTCTTCAGTATCGCTTTTTAATGTTTGTCTCATAAACACAATGGCATTATAATGTAAAACATACAGACGCATCAACAAAGCCACTGGATATCCAGATTTAATACCAGAATAAAAAGCAAAATGGGCCAAATTAAAAAGCAATGCCTTGTCGAGACAGAGCGAGTGGAAACAAAGAACTTGAAATTCATCAAGCTCTTTTGAACTCCGACCATTGCAGGGCGGGATCCGGTGATTCTATCCCATGGCCAGACCATAGTCATTTTATGAAAGATTGCAGTTACTCAGTCTAATAATCTAATAATAAATGTGCGACAGCTTCATTAAGAAATAAAACAATATAATAAAATCGGATCTAAAAACCTTTGGTTTTCTAAAAATTGGCTTTTAATATGTATTCAAATAAAATATTCCTGGACATATTACACATGGAATCTAACCTCAAAATAGGCAAATGATATGCTTATTTTATGGGTGTTTGTCAACGATACTGATACATAGAAATACTTAAATAGACACCAGGATAAATTTAACAAACACCCAGACCCGGAAATGCAGACATCTATCGCAGTTGGTCGTTGTAGTTAGGCGTATACGCTAGCCACTCGACCAACGAGGTGGTCAAATTTAATTAGCATACATTAATTATTTAGCAAAAATAAATACAATTATTATTTATGGATATTTTATGTTGTGTAGCAAACGGTTTGCAACTTTGCACTATCGTAAGCATTTAGTAATGGTAGAAATTTTGCGTGACAACGTCTTATAACTCGATAGAGCCGGCTGCACGCACCAAAAAACATGACTCAAGCGGCGTTACCTCGCTTTGAAGCATGCCATTTAAAGCTTGAAGTGCAAGTGAGAGCACGGAACGAGTGACAATGAGGCACAATTCGTCACGTTCAACTATCGTCACTAAACCGACTTTACAGACAACCACTTTTTTATTTAAAAAAAAACCATTTATCCTGTAAAGAAATACAAAAAATATGCACGCAAAATATGTTACATAATTTGCCGGAAGTAGTACACCTACGTTTATATACGCAACTTTGATACATTTTGAACAGAAAATTTTCTTATTTTATCTTTTTAACCAAGCCTTAGTTGTTAAAACTGTTGAAAGCGCTAAAAAACTTACAGTTTTAATAAAACGACCAAAGTCTGGCTACTCTCTAGATCTCTAGCTATTGTGGTATAGTATTCGGAAGCCATCGGAAAGAAAAATCTTGAAGTAGATCGCCACTCTTTGACGCCCGCTGTTAAAAAGTAATCTCTTTTCCCAGGAAAATCCTACTTCATTACTTTGTAGGTCGGCCCCACATAAAAGTATTGAGGGTTGTGCAACTGAGAGCTACTTGTTGAATGTGGTTGCTTTTGAATGGATTAAACGCTCTTAATTAGATGATTTATCCCTTTAAAGTTAATTTTATTCATATTCGTACAAAGTGAAATTAAAGTAATAAAGTCGGACGTTTAAAGTATTGAATCAAGTTAAACTTGATATCGTCAAGATGGAGGAACCACGTCTTGGAAGTTCTACTAGAACTTCTCAGCTACTCGCCCGGATTGGAAACACCGCCTTACCTATTCCTGCCGCCATAACGTCAGTGCCTGCTGTTGACGTGTTTCAGTTCGGAGGATAAGGTAGTCGGTAAACTAACTTTTGCTCGAGGACTAACGTCCCAGCTTCAGGTTGGCAACGCACTATTATCACCTTTGGTGTCTCTGGACGGCGTGAATTTCTTACAATCGGGAAATCCGTCTGCTTGTTTGCCCTTCAATATCATAAAAAAATTATATCGTCAAGATAGAAGGCACAAGTCTTGGAAGCTAATAAAATGCATTTGTGATTTCACACATTTGTGACTTTTTGGATGATTGGAATCTAAAGAAATAACATTATCGCATAACGTGCTTTTTCTAAATATGGTAAACTGATGCCTTTTTTTTTGAAGGAAATACTAATGTCCAGAAAATTTATTGTATTTTGCCCTATTACCATGGATTTGTAATTTTAACATGGACATTGATAATTTTTGATTTTCTTTTAAATAACTGACTCTAGCAAAAATAATTAAGTTTTACATATGTATAAAATAGTAAATTTATTTAGTAATTTATTAATTAGTGGAGGCAATTGACATGTTTTTTAATATATACTGAAATGGTACTATTTTCACCACTTAGTGGTGAAAAAATCAGTAGCTAGCAACTCCGTTGTATAACGTATTAAAATTGTTAATATTAACCCACTATAAATGAGTTTAAATTTATAAATCATAAATATTGTTTAGTAGTTTAAGTTTTAGCCCTGATGATGTTGTATAAGCGAAACCGGTAGGCTTTTTACAAAAAGTAATAAATTATAAGTGATACGTAAAATAGTACAAGTGTTTCTTTGTTTAACAATATAAATATTTGGAAGTTTTGCCATGTGCCGACGATTGAAAATATCAAATATAATTTTATCTACTTATTGTTTAAAAATCTTAACTCTACGTTGGGATGTCTCCGAAACAAAAAATGTTTTAAAAACCTCTACTAAAAAAAAGATCGCCTGTGTGGTCTAGCGGTCCGGGTGTTGGATTTGACTGCATGAGGTCCTGGGTTCGAATCCCGGGTCGGCCAACATAAAGAAAA
>NJDC01058233.1:104018-128294 GCA_002245475.1 Calephelis virginiensis
CTCTACTAAAAAAAGATCGCCTCTGTGGTCTAGCGGTCCGGGTGTTGGACTTGACTGCATGAGGTCCCGGGTTCGAATCCCGGGTCGGCCAACACAAAGAAAATTGGATTTTTTCAATTTTCTAATAAAAAAATGTTGGTCGGGATTGGAAATGTGCCCGGTTGGCGATAGGCTTGCCACCTATCACATTGTGGGACTTAGTGTCTTCGGCTAGTCGTGGGTGCCTTGGTTGTACCTCTGCCTACCTCTTCGGGGATATGGGCGTGAAGATACTAAAGATACTACTAAAAAGTGGCTGTGACAAACGGAAGGACAGACAGACTTGACCCGTGTTGGTCCGGGCTCTTTGCAGAATAGACCATCTGCCTCCCTGTCAGGCAGCTCATAAAAGGCGAGCATAGGCTTACCATAACTAACACCATGATATCTGACTAGGTAGTAGAGTTTTGCAGCGACTCAACCGGATTGGTACCATCGCCTTACCTATTCCTGCCGCCATAACGTCATGACGTGTTCCAGTTTGGAGGATAAAGTAGTCGATTAACTTACCTTTTCTCAAGGCCTAACTTCCCGGCCTCAGGTTGGCAACACACCATCTAGTGTCTCTAGGCGGCGTGAATTTCTTACCATCAGGAAATCCGTCTGCCTTCGAATATCATAAAAAAACAGACGAATATGAGGAATCCATAAGGGTTCCGTTTTTTGACCTTTGGCTATGGAGTCTTAAAATTATGGTTGATTGAAAAAAACACTTGAACTATTAAATCGATTGCCTCGTTGGTTGAGAGGTAAGCGTACATGCCTAACTCCAAAAACCAACCGCGAGACTCGGGCTCGATTCCTAACGAGGGCAGGCATTTGTGTTATCAACATTTAGATATCTGCATTTTTATGTAGTTCTATGTAATAGTATAATTGAATAACACAAGCATGTAATTTGCTAATTTTGGGGCTAGATTCAATTTGTATGACTTGTCCAGGGATATTTATTTATTTATTATTTAAAATAACTTTCAAGTAGAAACAGAAATTAAGTAAACAAGCAGAAATTCTTCCTGGTGGTAAAAGAATGTTGCCGCCTAGAGACACCGAAGGTTGTAATAGTGCGTTGCTAACCTAAGGTCGGGACGTTAGGCTTCGAGCAAAAGTAAGTTTACAGGCTACCTTATCCTTCGAACTGGAACATGTCACCGGTAAGTACTGACGTTATGGCGTCAGGAATAGATAAGACGGTGGTGCCAATCCTGCGCTGTCGCTGCGACGAGTCGCTGCGAAACTCTACCACCTAGTCAAATGTCACGGTGTTAGTGACGGTAAACCTATGCCCGACATTTACGAGCTGCCTGGCAGAACAGCAGATGGTTTATTATGTAAAGGAGCCCGGGTCAATAATTTTATATTTATTACCGGGTCCCCCTTTTCATTGATCCCAGTTCTCTTATTTTCTTGTCACTTTCCAACATAATTAATTTATCCAATAATATTATACTTACAAGTCGTAATTTATTTGCGATTTATAACGTCGTACCTGGCTCATTTTCATAATGAATAAGATTAGAATCTCCATTTTAGAAAATAATTTTGTAAATATTTTGTAGGATTGACAATCGTAATTTCTTTGATAGGTTTAAAACTAATGATATTGAAACTTTTCGATAAGTTTTGTAAATGATGCCTTGCAATTATGCTCACTATTGTTATGTTTCTATTAAAAGAGTAGGATCGTCTATCTACAACTTAAGTGCGTTTATACCATCGGGTAACATGACTATTTTTTTGCTTGTCAATTAGCTACCACATAAACTAAAAATCCCTATACGAGGTCAGAATATATATAATACTCTGGGGATTAGTATACTTTTAAGAAATTTTTGGGGTTCCGACACCGAAAAAGAAAAATAAAAAAGTGTTTAAAGATAATTCGCCATAAATACGGAACTAAGTTTTTTCAACAAACCTTTGTCTAAAATCATTTTAGAAATAAAGAATAAAAAAATAGTCTAAAAACATTTTTCACGAAACAATTTGTTTGAAAGATATACGCAGCTAACGACGTAACACTCAAAACGTCATTCAAACCCTCTAAGATTCAAAATGATACAGTAAAAAATATGTATAATTAAAACAAAATTAAAATTGGGTTCAATAACATGTATCATATTTTCAAAAACTAAAAATATAGCGGTGTATTTTATACAACCATTATTTAAAAAAAAAGTAATTCTTTGCTGGTAAAATATTATAGTTCTAGTTTGGTAACATCCGGTCATATTACTTGTTTGTCTAAAGATGCATCTTTAATTTATGTTTTTTATCTACTACGGAACCTTACGTAAACAAAAACGACTCGAACTTTGCCTCTTTTTAATATTGGTGATATCTTGACGCTGTATCTTCGAAAGGTTAGGAAGAGATACAGCCAGGTCACTTACAAACAGCCAGACACTAAATCCCACAATGTGATAGGTGGCATATCTAACGACAACTGGGCACATATCCAGTCCCCGGCAACGCTGTTTTCATTATAAAATTGAAAAATGCATTTTCTTTTTATATTGTCCGGCCCAGGGATCAAACCTGAGACCTCAAAGAGTCAAGTCCGACAGCGGACCGCTTGACCACAGAGGCGATTCTATAAAATCTTAATTTGTTTATACAGTTGGTGGAATTCCATTGTATACTAACGTTTTTTTTTTGTAGTTAACACCTGTACATATCCACTATACATTTTATTTAACACTTTCTGTTACTCTCCAGCAAACCAGTTTCACATTTTACAGCGTCATCAGGACTTTGAAACTAAAGATAAAAAACAATGTTTTAATTTAAATACTTATTTGGTCTGAATAATGCTGTAAAAAGTGAAACCGGTTGGCATATTTTGTTAGCATTACCTTAAAGCTACTACACCTACTAGTGTGTTATTTGATATACTGGGGAGATTAAATCCCTGGCACTTCCTGATCAAGATTGATTGATACACACACCGTATTTGTAAGTAAAATAGTACAGTCCGTAACCAAAAGATTTTGTTTCACATTTTTTGAAAGTGGTTTTGATGGTGTCACAATGTAATAAGCGCTTTGCCTACTCCTGGTGACTAGTAACTTAGTTTTTTTTATGATATTGGAAAACAAACAAGCAGACGGATTTCCTGATTGAAAAAAAAATCACGCCGCCTGGAGACACCAAAGATGGTAATGGTATGTTGCCAACCTGAGGCCGGTGTGTTAGGCCTCAAGCAAAAGTAAATTTAAGTTTACCGGCTAACTTATTCTCCAAACTGAAACACGTCATGACGTTATGGTGGCAGGAATAGGTAAGGCGGTGGTGCCAATCCGGGTGAGTCACTGCGAAACTCTACCACCTAGTCAGATATCACTGTATTAGTGACGGTAAGCCTGTGCTCGTCTTTTACGAGCTGCCTGACAGGAAGGTAGATGGTCTATTCTGGAAAGGAGCCCGGACCAACATGAAGTTATTAGATTATATCATGAGATTAATTACGAATAAGTGTCTTCACGCCCATATATTCCAAGGCGTAGGCAGAGGCACAAATAAGGCACCTTAGCCGGGGACACTAAGTCCCACAATGTAATAAAAGGCAGCCTATCGCTAACCGGGCACATATCTCATCCTAGGCAATATTAATTTTATTAGAAAATTGAAAATATATATATTTTTCAATTTTTTTAGCTGTCCGACTTTGGGATCGAACCCGGGTCCTCAAAAAAGTCAAGTTCGACGCCAGACCGCTAGACCGAGAGAGATAATCACAATTAAACAATTTTAATTAAAATTATAATGAAATTATAACGTTAGAATATTAATTAAAGTAGCATTTTTTATTTAAATTCACAAAACCTTAAAAAGGGAGATGTATTTTAGATTAGTCTGAGATTATTTTCCTGAAACTTCTGGTGTGTTTTGTTGAAAACTGTTACCTATTTTTTTTTATTTTTATAAAATACTAACCAACCCGACATACTTCGTATCGCGTGACATTAACAGGTACTAACAGTTTGTATGAATTTAATTGTTTTTTCCCATTGTTCCTTCAATTTTCCAGGTTTTCCTTTTCACAGGAACCATCTCCTGATAATAACTAACACCACAAAAATAATTATCAAAGCCGGTTTATCCATTCAGGTGTGAATTAATGACCACGCGAAATGGGGATACATATATATTATATAATAGAGCTTCCGAAAGTTCATTTGTATATTCATATTACTAGTGACATCTATTGATTACTTTCGGAAACTTATCATTAGTTTCAGAATAGTTTTATTATTGAATAAAGATAAAACAATTAAGGTCTTACGTTTTACAAGCTATTATTTAAGACTTTGACATTGCTATGATTGAATATTATGATTATGATGAACTAAACAAATAATTAAAACGTATAAACTTTGTGTCAAACGAAATATATATTTGATATTTCCTATTTATGGCATCCATCTATCATTATTCCATCAATCTAAATGTTAAAATTTTTCAACAAAGAATCACACATACATATTTCTTCATTTT
Organism: Calephelis virginiensis; assembly: GCA_002245475.1. Lineage (NCBI taxonomy): Eukaryota > Metazoa > Arthropoda > Insecta > Lepidoptera > Riodinidae > Calephelis > Calephelis virginiensis. The sequence goes on from NJDC01058233.1 coordinate 108,555, forward strand.
CATTTTTAGTTTCATTGAAAATATGAAATATGGTGTAAATACTTTTTAGTTTTTTTTTATGTTATAGGAAGGCAAACAAGCAGACGGATTTCCTGATGGTAAGAAATTCACGCCGCCTAGAGACACCAAAGATGGTAATAGTGCGTTGCCTACCTGAGGTCAGGATGTTAGGCCTCGAGCAAAAGTAAGTTTACCGGCTACCTTACCCTTCGAATCGGAACACCTCATGACGTTATGGCGGCAGGAATAGGTAAGGCGGTGGTAAAAATCAGCGATTCAGCTGCGAAACTCTACCACCTAGTCAGATATCACGGTGTTAGTGATGATAAGCCTATGCTCGCCTTTTACGAGCTGCCTGGCAAGAAAGGCAGATGGTCTACTCTGCAAAGGAGCCCGCACCAACACGAACATCATCTTTTTTTTTTAACTTTCTGCCAACGTCAAGTAATACTTTTTAATATTTAGTTTAGGAGAGAGAAAGTGAGCGCACACGAAATGGTAGAATCGTAAGACTCTTATTTGTGTATTTTGCACGATCAGGATATCCGTCTGCTTGTTGGCCGCCTCGTCGGTCGAGTGGCTAGCGTACACGCCTAATTACACCGATCAACCGCGCGGCTCGGGTTCGATTCCCGAAGGGTGCTGGTATTTGTGTGATGAACATTTAGATGTCTGCATTTCTGGGTCTGGGTGTTTATTAAACTTATTCTGGTATCTATTTAAGTATTTATATGTATTAGTATCGTTGACTAACATCCACAACACAAGCATATAATTTGCTTATTTTGGGGTTAGGTTCAATTTGTGTAACTTGTCCAGGGATATTTATTTATTTATTTTGCTATAAGTTTTGAATCCTTCCGTTTCATCATTGGAGGCATATAAGACAGTTACTAACTTTTACTCATGTTTATTTTACATTTATTGGTTACTAATTTACATTTAAAATCTGATACGCTTTCGCTTGTCTATATTTGTCATTTTTGCTTCCAATTCGTTCTTGGCATTAAAAAAATTAAAACTATCATGAGAAGTTTATGAGAAGAATATTTTAATTATCTACCATCTAGCCGAAAAAGTCCATAGTACCTCAAGATTCATATTTTTAAATGAAGAAACACTTGTACTGTTTTACGTATAACTTATAATTTATTATTTTATAAATAGCTTACCGGTTTCGCTTATACAGCATCATCAGGGCTAGAACTTAAACTTAAACAGTTAGGCTACTTATAAAATAATAAATTATGTGTTTTTTTCATTTAAAAATATGAATATTTAAAGGTTGAAGGAAGAAGAAGAAGCAAGCGCCGACGATGGAAAATATCAAATATACTGGCATATACATTTAGCATCCTGGGACCCTCTATCATTAGTAGGATGATTTTCATAAGCGATTTATTTATTTTTAACCCACTGCAAAATGAATACGTCCTTAATTCGTCTGAATTTTCGTTTAATGTAAGGGCGTTACTCGGCCAATAACAAACCGATTTTGATGATTTTTTAGAAAAATATATTATAATTCCGAGGTGATTCCATGTTAATTATATCATGAACCGGCTAGCTTTCGAGTTATACTTAGTAACACATAAATTTTCATTAGTGTTGACGAAACCATTATAAATTTAAAAAAAGTGTCTTCACGTTCACATACCTGAAGAGGTAGGCAGAGGCACAACCAGGACGCTCACGACTATTCGAAGATATTAAAAGTCCCACAATGTGATAGGTGGCAAGCCTATCGCCAACCGGGCACGTATGAAATTTAAAAATATAGATTTTCTATTTTTTTGTTGCCCGACCTGGGATTCGAACCCAGGACATCAAGAAGTCAAGTTTAACGCCGGTCCGATAGACCACAGAGGCGATCTTATAAAAAATAATTATCAAATCGCGACGTGGTACCTAATGTGTACCTAATTGTTCGTTCTTACAATTTAAAGATCATTTTTTACAAAATTAAAACTAAATTTTTGTACTAAGAGTAAATAATTGAAATTTTTAGAACCAACTTCATACATTTGCCATCAGGAAGTGGGTCTCTTGCTGCTTATGTGACGTTACTACCTGTATCCCAACACATTCGGATTATGTTAATGTTGTCTCAGATACATTTGTCTTTTTAAGGCTCTTTAGCTTTCCTGAGGCAAATGGAGTGCATTCCAATGTTGTTCTTTTTATTTTAAAACTAGACATCACCTGCGGATACGCCCGGTTTTTAAAGTTATAAGGTCTATCATGGCTACCATGATAGACCTTATAACTTTAAAAACCGGTTATTACTATAAAAAAGTCTTAACATAATTAGGTTGTCCATTATCACCTTTGGTGTCTTTCAGCGGCGTGAATTTCTTACCATCAGGGAATCCGTCTGCTTATTTCCCTTTCAATATCATAAAAAAAATAATAATAATATTTAATACCCCGACACAAGATACACAATTTGGGGGACAAAACTTAAAGTAAATAATACGGGATTAAATATTAGGTCCTTTCATTTGAAATTGGCGCTTGTCGTAATGACCTTAAATCTTCTATCTTAAATTTCTTCTCTTTAGTTAGGAATTCCAAATTCGAATTTATACGGCCACGTGTATTTGTGTTTTGTGTCATCAACCAATCATTTGTTTTTCTTTCGTTTTTTTTCTGTTTGCGTCCATCAATTTACAAAATAGAAAATTTGAAATATCGCGTTATTTGCAAGTCCGAGTTCCACCGGTTCCACGTTCCACCAGTGCTATGGAACCGGTTTGAAGGGTTAATGATCTAAAACACAGTGTATTTTTAGTTACAACTATTTCGTTCTGGAAATTCCGACCTGCAGAACAAGCCTCGTGGACGGCTGGAAACCAAAGTTGACAATGAAGGCTGTTGTGGAAGAAGATCCTTCGCAAACCACGTCCGAGGTAGCTGTAGGCTGCGGTCTCAATAACAATACTGTTTCAATCTAGTCGTATAGAACTTAACATAATATGTACCTTTAAGTTAGATTTGACTTCATAATACGATTAACATACGCAACTAACAGCAACTACCATTCGTAATTCGATGTTGAATTGACCGAGTAAGTTTTTAGAGATTTGGTCTGTAAACGGTCAGTATTTTAGAGGTTTTTGGTCACTAAAATCAGTATTTTTGACCATCGAATACGTTTCCACCCCTGTACAAGCAAATACAATACAATTCCAAATTAGATCTTTGGGTATGAAAACAAAAAGAAAATGTGCTTCATTAATTTTCTAACACAAACAACGTTGCGCAGTATTGGATGTATGCCCAGCTAGCGACAGGTTTGCCACTTATCACATTATAGGACTTAGTCTTTAGCTATTCGTAGGGAATTGGGTTATCTCTATCTAACGATTGGGCGTGGAGATACTTTATTTAAACATGTGGTTAACGTCAACTATACCAATTTAAAGAAATACTTCAATAAATATTGTAACCAGTCTCTCAAAGGCCAAAACCGAGAAACATAGCCATACAGATGAGCATCATACAAATGCCTGCCTCCGTCGGGAATGGAACTCCAATTTTTAGATAAGAAGTAGTTTTGTTACTGCCATAAATAATTTAACATTTAATCACTTACTCATATTTGCTATCCGGAAGTCAGTATCCCGCTGCTTGTGTCACGTCACTTCCTGTATCCTGGCACAGGATTATGTTAATGCTGTTTCCGGAATATTTGTCTTTATTTAAGACTCCTTAGAATTGACTTGCGGAGTGTTTTTCATTGTTATTTTTATAGAACACGCAAAATAATTCATTTCATTCATTCATTCATTCATTAATGTACTTTGTATTATATAGGATTAATTTAAACTTTACTTTTATAAGTATCTAAAAGTCTATAACATAAACAGGAATTGCTAAATGTGTTGGTAAGCGCATAACTTCCGTACGTTTAAACAGATTTGGATAATTATTTTTTTGTTATCAGTTATTGTCAGAAGAAGGTTGTTATGAGGAGAAAGACCGGGAAAATTTATAGGAAAAATAATTCTTTATTTTTCTTATACAAACTGAACGGGTGGAGCGAAGTTCGTCGGGAGAGCTAGTGTATAATAATGTAAAGAATGTACTTATAAAAAGTTGAAATACTTGAAATTGCCTAAACACAAATCCAAAGCGGTTTTGCAGTATTTTATGTTAGGATACCGAACTGGTTGTTATCCAAAGGCTAAGAGACAACATTCCCCATTATAAACCATAAATGTTCCTAGTATGTTATTGTCTTACAGCCGGGGCCTACAAATGCCTACAATATTTCAAGAAAATGTAAGCAGATATTCTGTGAGAAAGGTATTTTCGTGGTTCCGTACCCAAAGGGTAAAAATGGACATTATTACTTAATCTCCACTGTCTATCGGTCTGTCTCCAAGCTGTATCTCATAAACCGCGCTAGTTAGAAAGCTGAAATTTTCACAAATGATGTATTTCCGTTGCCGCTATAACAAAATATACTAAAAATAAAAAATAGATATTAAGTTATTGTGTGGGGACCCACACAATAAACGTGTTTTTTTAGCATTTTTTTAACAAATGTTTACAGAATTCAGAATATTTACTTATATATTACCTGTCAAAATAAATAATTAAGTAACAATAAATTAAATATTAAAGGGGGCTCCCATACAACAAACGTGATTTTCTACTATAGATGATAGTACGGAACCCTTCGTGCGCGAGTCCGACTGGCACTTGGCCGGTTTTTTCCTTATTTTAAGCTTATCTAATAAAAAAAGTATTTAGTGGAGATTAATTACAAAAACCTAGTACGAATACAAGATGTACTAACCCAAAGCACACTCTCTGAATGATTTTCATACCAAGATATGTACGCTGGAATTATTTACCTCTTGGTAAACCCCATAAAAATAGTTTTTACTGGGGATTAATAACAAAGATCCGATGCATATTCTCCGATTATTTTTTTTCATAGCAAGATACTTTGGTGTCTATGGGTGATTTTTTTATAATCACAAAATCCGTCTGCTTCTTTCTCTTTCAATATTATAAAAAAAAACGCTGGTATTATATACCCTTTGGTGCACTAAAATACTCGAAAAGGAAAACCTTTAGTGTTGGAAAAACCAGAATTTATTTATTAATTGCATCGATGTTTTTGCAGTGTATGCAGTTCATCGACACGGTGTTCTTAGAAGCGGGCCCGCATAACGTGCAGTGTCCGCCTAAGTGGCCCCAGCAGGACGCCCACTTTCAGCCCTTGTGGCTCTTGTACTACTTTGATCTAGAAAAGTAAGTGCTTATTATGTTTATTGGAAAATTAACAGCTAGCACATATTTTTTATATGAGAGGCAAGAAAGCAAGCTCACAACTCTCCTGATGGTAAGAGATAAACGTGGCCTATAGACACTATAGATGTTATAGGTGCATCGCTTTCCAGTGGCCGGGATGCCTATTGTGCAAGTTTACCGGCTACACTACTCCCCAGACTGGAACATTATCTTAATATATATAAATTGCGTGTCACGTTGTTTGTCCGCGATGGACTCCTAAACTACTTAACCGATTTGAATCAAATTTGCACACTGTGTGCAGTTTGATCCAACTTGAAGAATAGGATAGCTTACATCTCAAATTATAATCAAAAAAATTTACATCCGAGCGAAGCCGGAATAGGCAGCTAGTAGATAAAATAAAATTTTAACTCAATACACATTAGCTAATTTCAAATGGCCGCAAGCAGATTGTCTATTCTACATCTGTTAAATCTTAATCAAGCTGGGAATTAATAAAAAGAAAGTACAATGAGAGAAGTCGTGCGAATATTGATAGCAATTTACTTATTTTTCCCCGTGTTGGTCCGGGCTCCTTTGCAGAATAGACCATCTGCCATTTGAGCATAGGCTTATTATCACTAACACCGTGACATCTGACTAGGTGGTAGAGTTTCGCAGCGACTTGCCCGGATTGGTACAACTGCCTTACCTATTCCTGCCGCCATAACGTCATGACGTGTTCCGGTTCGGAGGGTAAGGTAGCCGGTAAACTTACTTTTGCTCGAGGCCTAACATCCTGACCTCAGGTTGGCAACGCACCATTGCCATCTTTGGTATCTCTAGGCGGCGTGAATTTCTCACCGTCAGGAAATCCGCCTGCTTGTTTGCCTTCCTATAACATAAAAAAAACTTCGGAATTAAATTCGTGGAATATGTTCCGAGATATTAATTATTTCTTTTTGTTTAAAAAAATTAAACGAGCAGATGGGCAATCTAAGATGGCGATGTAAAACAGACCATCTGCAGTGTGGGGAAGCGAGGATATGTTGAATGGGTCGTTACTATTAAGACTGCTCGTGATAGAAGAAGGCTATACGACAATTTCTTCAGGTAGGGATCCCTAGCTATTCTTTCACCTTAATAATACTGTTGTTTTCCGGTCTTGCTTAGTAAGCTCGTCATCTCGACCATCGAACATCCATGCACCTATAATCACCTACGTACGTACCTACCTACCAATCTGCAGGCTACGTATGTTAAATAGCAAACAAGCAAATGTTTTAAATGACTTCAAAAAAGGAGGAGGTTACATGTTCGACTCATATATTTTTATGTATGTTAATCTCTCCGTCTTTTCTGAACCGATTTTAAAAAAATCCTTCTTTATTTGAAAAATGCCGGAGAGAAAAACGGATACACTTATTTTTGTGTACTTAAATGACTAACTTATTTAAATCGAAGTGCTTTTTTGCAGTTTTACTGTGCTAACATTGATGCTACGAGATAATAGTTGCCTATAAACGCCTTAAATGTTATTGGTGCAGTGCCATCTTATGGCCGGAACTTGTAACCATCCCTATTCCTATTGTTGCAAGTCCCTATTCCTGCCGCCATAACGTCAGGGCTTGCCGTTGACGTATTCCGCTTCTGAGGATAAGGTTGCCAGTAACTTACTTTTCTCGAAACCCAACATCCCCGTCTCAAGTTGGCAACGCATCATAACCACCTTTAGTGTCTCTAGGTGACGTGAATTTCTTACCCTCAGGAAATCCGTCAGCTTGTTAAATTATAAAAATTAAAATAAATCATTATTATTAGTGGTTAAACTCAACATCACAGAAGTACACAACGTTTTAATCTTTGACAGTAGCTAGATGACGCTGTAATAAATTCAAACAAGGGGTTTACTGTTTAAAATAAATCACACAGCGCGGACTCTAAACTAATTTCCAGGAAAACAAACTAAATTGAACGGGTTGCCAGCTAAACGATTAGCGTAGAACAATAGTGCCAGTTTGTGATAACATATATTCTTATGTCGCAATCACAGGTTGTTGGAGGCAGGGATAAAACTAACGTTCGCAACATTGTAACTGCGGTTTCTATGTGTACTAGATGTTCCGTGTTTAATATTCAGGAAAGCTGATGTTTATTTTCTCTTCTTTGAACATGACTATTTAAAAGATAAAGATAAGAACATATATTATTGCAGTGCAGTAATACATGTTCCTGTCGTTATTTTTGGCAAAGCATGTTAAAAAACAAATTTATTTACTAATTGACCTGTTTGCCCACGACTTCAATAACATAAAAAAAAAATTATTCAAACTTTTAACGTACATTCTAGTCATTTTTAGGTAGATTTAAAAAAAAGTGCATATATTTAAACTCAGTTGTTATGTCATCAAAATCGCTCCAGCGGCTGTAATAGGTATATAGACTTTCGCATTTATATTGATATAAACAATTAAACTTAAAGAACTTGTATGGTTGTGATAATTATAAAAACAAATAACGAAATCATCCAGTAGTAATAAAAGAGTAAAGTTTGAGAAAAACATAGCGCAGTATAATAATATAAATGACTACACAAGATTCAAATTTTGCTTGCATGTGTAACTTTTTATAAAGCTGTGTTTAACCTTTTGTGAGAATCTGATTATTCTGTACGTTAATACTACTACTATTAAAGCTACAAAGTATCCAAAGACAGCAATTGACATGCTCAAAAATAAATGCATTAAGTTCAACCCCTTGACAAACGAGATAGTCAAGAAGCATGCCATAAACATTAGAGGGTTTGATCCTGAAACCTAGACCTTAATTTGTTGTCTCCAATACTTGTTTACGCATTATAAGCAATTCAGTTTCGTAATATGAGCGCACAGAAAACATAAAATGTTTGTCGATTAAAGCCTCCAATACATAACTTACTCATTATAAACAATTATTCTTTGTAAAACGAGTAAAAAGAAAATACAAAAATTTTGTGTCAACTTTAGTCTTCAACCCATAACGCACCTATTATAAATAAATCGTTTTTGTAATAAACGTGTACAGAAAATACAAAAAAAAGTATTGTCAATTATAGTCTCCAACACATAACTCACTCATTATATACAAATCGTTTTATTAATATGAGTGTATAGAAAATATAAAAATGTATTGTCAATTTTAGTCTCCCATACGTAACTCACTCATTATAAAGAAACCGTATTTGTAATATGATAGAAAATACAAAAATCTTTTGCCAAGTTTAGTCTCCAGTCTGTAACACACTTATTATAAATAAATCGTTTTTGTGATACGAGCGAAAAGAAAATACGAAAATCTTTTGTTAACTTTAGTCTCCAACACATAACTCACTCATTACAAACCTTTTTTGTAACACGAATGTAAAGAAAATACAAACATTTTTTGTCAATTTTAGTCTAAAATAAATAACTCACTTATTATAAATAAATCGTTTTTGTAATGTATGTATTTAACGTATAGAAAATACAAAAATGTATTTTCAATTTTCGTCTCCAATACATAGCTCAGTCATTATAAAGAAACCGTTTTTGTAATATGATAGAAAATCTTTTGGCAATTTTAGTCTCCAGTCCATTACACACCTATTATAAATAAATCGTTTTTGTAATAAACGTGTACAGAACATAACACACTCATTATGAACAAATCGTTTTTGTAATATAAGTGTACAAAAAAATACAAAAGCCTTTTGTCAAATTTAGTCTTCGATACTTAAATCAATAACTATAAATAAATGTTTTTTTGTAATACGAGCGAAAAGAAAATACGAAAATCTTTTGTCAACTTTAGTCACCAATACATTACTCACTCATTACAAACCTTTTTTGTAACACGAAAGTAAAGAAAATACAAAAAACTTTTACCAATTTTATGAAATCGCCGCATTTAAGCTATAAACGACACATTGAATATTGCAATCATTTATATCGAACATCCGAGCGAACCATGAAGTAATACAATAAACTTGTCTTTTAAAGTTACGGTGCATCATTTACCAGCAATGTTACTGATACGAACGACCCATTAAAAGTCTATAAGCAAATAAAACTCACATGCACGGATATAAACCGAGACCGTAAAATTCACTGCATTCACTTTGTGGTTTCCAATGAATTTATTCAAAAGCTTTGACAAATTATTAAAAACTTTGTCATTTGTGATTCGGTCACTTTGTTTTGACTCGGACATTATAAACTCTTTTTAATTTTTTATAAACGATTTTATAAAGATTTGATAAAAAACTACGACCTGCGGTCTTACGCTATTTTGATAAAATATCTGTGGTGTAATGATCGCTGACCGCATTCGTAACAGTAAGATCCGAGAAAGAGTGGGATTGAAAGACAGTGTTGGTATTACAATGAAAAAGGGGATGCTCCTCTGGTTCGGTCATGTGAAAAGAATGGCAGATGAAAGATATACAATGAAAGTATATAATAATGTATAATACCCGGGGAGACCTAATTTGACATTTCACCATAAAATCGCTAATCCTGTTTGAAGTATTTTCAAAAGGAGGAGATTATCCTTTTTCAAACAGGACTTTTTTATATTTCTTAATTAAGTTTACTGATTTTATGTAATATTGGACGAACGTATTACTGAGCTGGGCCGATTGCCACCAAGTCTAGGTCTGACGATGGATCTCAGGAAAATTGAAGAAAATACTCAAATATTTATTTATCCTGATATACTTATATTTAAAACTGTATGTGAAATTAAAGTCGTTATTTAGAAGTTTTATTGCACTTAAATTATTTTTAAAAAATATGGCCACTGCTACAAAAGCTGTTTCTTAAAGACGTTTTATTTCATATTTTTTTTTATTTTTTGTCTTAAATATTATTTGTTAGTCTAACCACTATCATCAGTTTATCAAATAAAGTTTCATTTATAAAACAAGAATACGAACAGAATTTAAAACTTACATAACATCGGAAATATGAACAATGAGTGTTCGACGATTTGGCACTGGATAACCCTCGAGGAGTTCCCGAGTTCCGAACACTCTGCTCTCTTAATGAAGGCGACAAAGAGGTTCCAGCACACGTCCTCGTTTGCAAGCGGCGAACGAGGTCAAAACTAGTTGGAGATCGTTTAAATTTTATCTTACACAAGCAATTACCCGAAGTTTTCCAGTTTTGGGGTTTTGAAAGACATTTTTATGTTTGTTTAAAAGATAAGTTTGAGCCTTTGTTTCGTTTTGAATCTTGGCTATTTTTATAGCATCATATAAGAGATGACAACCATTTAATGGTTCATAACATTTTTCTTCATGAGACAAACAAACACATGGATCTTTTGATTGAATGTGATAACGTTGGCGGTTAGATTTCATACACTTTATATTCTGCATCATATTATATTGAACAAGTGGATAGATGCTCAAAATTTTGGCTTAGTAGGCGTTTGCCCCGCCGAGTTTCGCCCGATTCGGGTGAAACGACCACGTCCATTGTACCTAATATTTTTGAGTGGCATTTGCCTCGCAACTTCTTTTAGGGACAAAGTAACATCAGCCTGCTACATAATGAAGTATTACATATTTTTATTTATGGTTAAAATAAATACTAGAAACCGATGTCTCTTTGGCCATGCCAGTTTATTTCCGACTTTAATGAAATCATAAAAAAAACTAAAATAAAAAACATTTTTATATTAGTTCCAAAAAATGTTTTTGGTTTACTAGTTAGGGTCGTGTCCATTTAATATTAATGAAAACAAATAAAACTCAGCAGCACCTGATCGTATTGCAACAAGCATACCTATTGCACACGCACAGTACAGTACGGAGAACACTCGAACAAAAACTAATATTATTCCCAAGCACTAGGTATTGTCACTTTCTAACATTGGTACGTGATTGGTTAAAAGGTTAAAGTAATTATTTTTTGTAGTAATTTGCAAAATTCTGAGAAGCCATATCTTTAACCCGTGGCATCGCCATGCTCGGTAAAAAATACTTTACTTAGAGCCAATTTCACCAAATTGGGATGAGTTTTATTCAAAAATAATAAAAAAAACATTACACGAAAAACATGACTTTTAGTTTTAAATGGTCTTAAAATCCGAAAGACTATTTTAGAAATCTTATATACCTGACAGGTATACAATTTTTCTTGTTGTAATTTATCATGTTCATTATTCTATTTTCCGTTGATTGTTAGAGTAATTGTTAATAAATATTTTTTTGTACTTTTCCTGTAGTACCTTGCTTTTACTTAAATTATATAGCTCTACCTAAAATTATCCATTCTGACTGTACAAATGTTGCTTAAAAATAGTTGCGGGGCAAACAAACGCCAATCAAAAATATTAATAATGGACGTGGTCGTTTCACCCGACTCGGGCGAAACTCGGCGGGGCAAACGCCTACTAAGCAAAAATTTTAACCTCCACCTTGCTATTTTACTTATATTTTATCTTTCTGTGTGTTTTTAAAAAAAGTCATCATTTTTTTAACAGATGCGAAAGTGTTCAAAATTACACATTTGAGAAACATTGAGAATCAAATAATGTTTACAAAATAATTAAGCACAGTATAACTACAAAAACCGACTCCAACAATTTTATTGGGTACCGGGTACTTTATTCGAAAGATAGCAAATAACTATATGTAAGTATATTCACTCCCATATCCCCGAAGAGGTAGGCAGAGGCATAATCAGGGCATCCACGACTAAACGAAGACACTTAGCCAAACAGTGAAAGGAGACATGCTTATCGTCAACCGGGCACATATCCAATTCCGGGGAACGTTATTTTCGTAAGAAAATTATACACAATTTTCAAATTTTTTTGCCCGACTCGGGGATCAATCTGCGACCTCAAGAAGTCAATCTTGACGCCGGACCACTAGACCACAGAGGCGGAAATTTGTAATAAATAAAACAAGTCCTTTGAGTTTATGGTTGACGCACTAAAATGTGGTTAAACATGTTAGTATGCTTAAATATAACTGTAACAACTACTTAACATACATTATCCCATCCCCAACCCAAAAACCCACACTTCCCAAAAACCATTAAGCATCTAAATTTAAATTTTGCAAAAACCCATACTTTTAGGAACCGTTATTAAAAAAAGTAACTTTTGCAAAAAATCAATGATCATAAGCAGCGATGCTTCAGTAACCTGCAAGGTGTCTTTAGGTGTAAGATCCTACTCTTACCATCAGTTAAGGCGCTTGTTCGATTTTGATAAAAAACATACTGTTTACTAGGTGGTAGAGTCTCCCAGGTTGGTACCACCGCCTTATCTATTCCTGTCGCTATAATGTCAGCGCTTGCTGTTAACGTGTTCCGGTTCTGAGGATAAGGTAGCCGGTAAACTTACTTTTGTTCAAGGCCTATCATCTAAGGTTGGCAACGCACCATCACCACCTTTAGTGTATCGAAGCGCCGTGAATTTATCATCATCAGGAAATCCATCTGCTTGTTTATCTTCCCATATCACAAAAAATACAAAATTATTTTTGTATTTTTTTTATGATATTGGAAATGACAGCTTGTCCTCATTGATGTAGTATATGATTGACTTAAAGACTGGATCTACCCTTGAATAGAGCCGTACCTTATTATTTCTTAGATTTTTTGAGCAGATTATTGCTATTGTTAAGGTATTAGTAATATTAAGTATATTTTTATCCGAAAACTCTAATATTCGTTTCCCATTCAAAAAAATACCTTTTTGACCACAGCGTGTGACATTTGTCACCAAATTTATTAACAAAAGGATACATCTTGCTGAGTCAAACAGAAAATTAGACATGAAATAAAATTTGGACAAGGAATTGGTTGCACAGATTGTATCCAACTGGACATATTTGTATTCTGATCCACAATTTCGTCACCAACCAATTTAAAGTCACATTCCCTCACTTAAGATGCATTGGCTTATTCGAAACACAGGATTTAAGGTCCGGAAGGCCGAAAGCAAGTAAATGTAGCAATTCGTAGGCTCCTCACCCCACAACACGCATTAACACCAAATGACATCACGAAAAATCTCACAGCTCAAAGACGAAATTCACGAATAAAAAGGTTTTGCCAACTGTAGAAAAATAACCGTTTGGAAATACATTTCAGTTTTTTGGGAATTGAAGTTTGAAATGTGATCGGTGCTTTCAAATTTAGTATAGCTTACTTTTACTAGAAAAGGACAAGGAGATGGATTTTATAATACTTAGAATTTGTTTTAAGTGACAACACGGCTCTCCTGGGGGTAAGACTACTAGTTGGTACTACTAGGGGGAAGAGTATCGCAGCGACTCGCCCGGAATGGTAGGAACGCTTTAACTGTCGCCATAACGTCAGTGCTTGCCGTTGATGTGATCCGGTTGGAAGGTAAAGTGGCCGGTAAACTTGGTTTAAGGCCTAACATCCCAGCCTTAGGTTGGCAACGCACCGTTACCACTTTTGGTGTCTCTAGGTGTCTTGAATTTCTTAACATCAGAAAATACGTCTGCTTGTTGGCCTTTCGATATATGATTGGCCAAACACACACAAAACACACACACACACACACACACACACACACACACACACACACACACAAACAGGAAGGCATATTTATGATGTTCATCGCAAAAATACAGTCGGATGCTATTGGGCGTATACAAGAAAAAAAGGGACATATAGCAAATTTTAGAGTAATACATATATTTTTTTCTTTTTTTTAAGGAGGACTTATATTAGTAAAGCGATTACGTCTGTCCCATCGGATCCATCTTGTTACTATATCTAATGAGAGAGTGAGAGGCATCGCTACTCTAGGCTACTTTTAACAAATCTATATACGTCAAGTGCCGACTCTGACCCCGGGATACACAAGATACCTTGTATACTACCAACATCTAGTTTGTTTATTCGCCAATTGGCGAACAGTGCCTCTCGCTCTCCCTTATTTTGGGTACACTCCATTAATATATTGGACATCTTCTCTTTTTCCACATATTTGGAACTTGGGAGAGTTATTTTTTATTAAGAGAAATCCAAGACTGTTTAATGGAAAGAATAACGCATTATTTGTTATTGGTACAAAAAAAAACTTTCATACAGTGCAATAAGGATAATAGCTACATAAATACCTAGTAGGTATGTAACAGGAGCCCCCAAAATACCGATGGGAAATATTTCAGAAACAATTCCTAAACCGTATTTTCAAATCATCATAAATTAGCACAGTTTCCCCATCCGCAACTAATTTCACTTAGAAACAAAAAAATGCACTTTAAGCAATATAAATGTTATGTAGTTGAAAGTTAAATTGCCCATGTTTCTAGACTGAGTCGATGTCTGGCGCCAGGCGGGGCCACGCAGACTGTATTCGTGGAATAGACCTTTACCCCTGGTAATAACAGACAATTATTGTACAATGACATTTTAATCGCGTAGCAATTGTAACATATTGCTTATTTTAGCTTTGCTAGTTTCGTTTTATTGTTCTCGAGAATTGGGTTTATGACAATATTTTTGTATAATATAATGAAAAAGCCCTATAGTAATAAAAAAAAATCTTCATGCCCATATCCTCGTACAGGTAGGCTGGGTACAACCAGGGCACCCATGACTAGCCGAAGACACTACGTCCCACAATGTTATAGGTGGCAAACCTATCGCCAACCGTGCACATATCCAATCGTGGCAACGTTATCTTTTTAGAAAATTGAAAATTCAAGTTTTACAGTTTTTTAATTGCAAGACCCGGGGATCGAACCCGGGACCTCGAGAAGTCAATTCCGACGCCGGACCGCTTAACCACAGACATAGTAATAGAATCACTCAGCTATCCCAAAAAGTTAACAAGATATCGCAATTTCAAAATTACATGGAATCAATTACATTGGAATGTGACGTCACATTCGAGTTTTTTTTCGATAGATATTATAAAAGTTGCATTTACGAGTGAAGTGCATTCACTTTTGCAGAATAGACCATCTCTGCCTTCCTGTCAGGCAGCTAGTAAAAGGCGAGCATAGGTTTAAGGTCACTAAACCCGTCACATCTGACTAGGTGGTAGAGTTTCGCAGCGACTCACCCGGATTGGTACCACCGCCTTAACTATTCCTGCCGCCATAACGTCATGATGTGTTTCGGTTTGGAGGGTAAAGTAGCCGTTAAACTTCCTAACATCCCGGCCTCAGATTGGCAACGCACCATTATCACTTTTTGGTGTCTCAAGGCGGCGTGAATTTCTTACCATCAGGAAATCCGTCTGCTTGTTTGCTTTCCAATATCATAAAAAAAATTGTTTTTTTATTGTACCAGTGGAGGTTTTTCCCGCGTACCAAGTAACATTCTTTTTATAAATTGTAGTTAATAACTTCTAATGTATAAACTATATTCCTGTAAGGTTTGATATAAATCCATTTAGTAATTTGTTCGTGAAAGAGTAACAAACATCAGTCCATTCCACAAACTATCGCATTTATAATATTAGTGGGATGAATTCATTTTATACAAAGGTCATCATATTTTTTTAACAATTTAGTACTTTTTATACCTACCTAACTTTAAATGATCATAAAACAGATGAAACCTGACGTATTTAAAAATAAATTAACACTTCATAAATTATAATTTATTTCACATAAGCCTACAAGAGGCACCTGTGACGCGTCTATACAATAGTAAATCTACCACCGGATAAGAACGCGACCGCACACTGAGAAGTTCCGGCAAGAAACTCAGCGGGCTTGTCATTTTTTAAAACGTGTTTACAATAATTAATGTAATGATACAGTATATTTATAGGAGATTGAGGACAGAGAGAGCACGAGGAGCAATTAATCCCAAGCCGTCTAATATCAACTAAATATTCAGCAATGGTATAATAACCCTTTTCATTAAATTTTCATTTTACGCATTTCTTAACTTTATAAATTGGAAGTTCTTTTATATAACTGGGAAGTTTATTGTACAACATTGGCCAATGAAAGAATAGCTTACTCTGTGGACACGAGGCATATGCACATCAAGTTTATATTTTTTATTCCTTACCTCACTAATGTTATAAATGCGAATGTTCGTAAAGATGGATGGATGTTTTTTACAAACTACTAAAGGGGTATAGATGAAACTTAACAGGAACATAGTTTATTGTCATAATAACACGTTCATAGTAATTGGAAAACGAGTTAAGTACCAACTATTTTTAAACCAATTCAACTTAAAACATTACAGAAAAGAGCTTCCTCAGTTTTTGAAACATCGACAGCGTAACAAAGCTATTCCTGGTGTTACGAATCTTTGAGGGCTGCCGCGAACACTTATCATAACTTATATAAAATATAAAGTTTTATTTACATTTTATATAAGTGGTATTATAAAGGGCCTCTTGTATGACATTTTATATGAGGTGCCCTTTTGCCTCTTATATAAAAGATACGTTTGAAATAGTCTCCCTTTCGAGGCTTGCTTTCAA
The DNA here is from genome assembly GCA_002245475.1 of Calephelis virginiensis. Lineage (NCBI taxonomy): Eukaryota > Metazoa > Arthropoda > Insecta > Lepidoptera > Riodinidae > Calephelis > Calephelis virginiensis. The sequence continues at coordinate 125,265 of NJDC01058233.1, forward strand.
AGTCTTGCCATCTTCTATGCAATAACTGATTTTCATCCGAGTGTTCATAGCTCGGGCTCCTGTTTAATTTAAAAAAAATATACCTGTATATTTATTATATAGTTCGTATATGAATGAATCTAACCTCAAAGTGAGCAAATTATGTGCTTATGCTGTACCTTATGGGTAACGATATTGGTACATGAATGATAGTAATAAATTTAATTAACGCTTGATTGTTGATCACGCTAATACTTGACCCTGTCGGGATCTGAATACCAAGCCTCACGTATAGTCGGTGTAAGCATGCACAACATTTATTAAAGTGTTTATTTTTTCAACGTATTAGAAAATTGTAGCATTAGTTAATTTTAACGCTATTTTATTAAAGCCTTTGCTGACATGTTTTTCGGCACAGCATCTTATCCAATATTTAAATGCGTAGCTAAAATTGTAATTTAGCGGTTTATTTAGTTTTCCTGCCTATTTAGCAATCAGATCAGAGATCTTACTATTAAGAGATAGCCGAATGTTATAGACACCACAGGTGTTATAGGTACGTCGCTATCTTATCGCAGGGATATTATGCCTATAATGAAAAATATTTTTTTTTATAACATTGAAAGGGAAACAAGCATATGGATTTCCTGATTGTAAAAAAAAAGACAACAAAGATAGTAATCGTGCGTTGTCAACCTGAGGCCGGGATGTTACACCTCGAGCAAAAGTAAATTTACAGACTACATACTCTCCGAATCGAAACACGTCAATGGCAAGCTATAACTTTATGGTGGAAGGAACATGTAAGGCGCGGTGGTACTAATACAGGCGAGTCTCTGCGAAACTCTACCACCTAGTAGGATATCTCGGTGCTAGTGACGGTAAGCCTATACTTGCCTTTTACTACCAGCTAGGCAGAAAAGCAGATGGTCTTTAGTGCAAAGAAGTCCGGACCAACACAGGGGAAAATAATTTTAATTTAATTAAGATATGAAGTCAATTTGAGTCTGAAACACTAAGTGTCGCCTAATTTTGGATAATCTGACCTAAAACGGAAAACATTATAGATGGAACGGAAAAGGATGCATTTTAGTTAAAAATGAGTCATTCTTACTCGGGTTTTATGGGTTTTTTGTCAACGGATTTGCTTCGTAAATCATTGAAATCGGTGAACCCGTTTTCGAATTTCGAAACATTAGTACGTAAGTCGACTTGACATTTTTATATACCTAGGTAGATTTAATTTCGTAGATCAAGTCATAACTTAGGTCGTTAACTGTACAACAGCTTAGCATTAAGATAGCTGCGATTCTGGCAAAAGCCCAGATTCTAAATTTATTACGAGGTACCTTGTCTAATAGGCCCTAAGTGCTACAAGATTGCTTCGAGAACATTCCATGATGCTCTTAAGCTTGCATAAAAGTAATTATATGAATAATAATAACCAATAATGAATAGAAATTTTATATCCGTAAATTTTATGAAGGGCAAGAAAATAAAAATCTCTGGACAAGTTACACAAATTGAATCTAACCCCAAAGTAAGCAAATTATTTGCTTGTCTTATGGGTGTTAGTCAACGATACTTAAATAGATACTGGAATAAATTTAATAAATGCAGACATCTAAATGTCTGCATTTATTAAATTTATTGCCCTCATCGGGCATCGAACCTGAGCCTCGTGGTTGGTTGGTGAAGATAGGCGAGTACGCTAGCCACTCGACCAACTAGGCGGCAAATAAGTTTACAGTATCCGAAATTCATTAAAATGCAGCCAGCCAAGAAGCATACGGCCCTCCTGATGATAAGATTAAGAGATAACCGTGGAATATAGACACCATAGATGTTATAGGTATGTTGTTAACCTGTAGCTAAGATGTTAAGCCTGTTGTACATATCTACTGGCTACGAAACCTTCCGGACCGGAAGATGACAGTAATTATAGCGGAATATAGAAATAGGTAAGGCGGTGGATATCTACCCGGGAAAGTTACTGCACAGCATTCTACGAGCTATGGAATTGTATTGCTGAATTACAAACGAAGACCACCTGTAACATGTGTATGATGACTTTACTTGATGTAAGGTAAACAGATGGTTCATCCGGAAATCTATATGCAAGTCTTGGGACTTGGCGTGAAGATATGTATGTTTGTATGTATATATGTATGCATATGCAACTAAAAACTGAAATAATGGTTGGGTGTATTATACTAATACACGAAATTGGAGGTTAAAATGTTTTAGTTTTTTACATTCGTGCTTTTCTTGTTACCTAGTATTTAAAAAAATATCTTCACGCCCATATCCCCGAAGAGGTAGGCAGAGGCACAACCAGGGCACCCACGACTAGCCGAAGACACTAAGTCCCACAATGTGATAGATATCGCCAACCGGGCACATTTTAGTTATTGTTAATACCATTTATTGGTAGTTAATCTTTATATATAAATTATATATTATAATAAATAAGTAAATAAACATCCCTGGACAAGTCACACAAATTGAATCTAACCCCAAAATTAGCAAATTTTTTGCTTGTGTTATAGGTGTTAGTCAACGATACTAATACATATAAATGCTTAAAAAGATACCAGAAATATTTAATAAACTCCCAGACCTGGAATCAAACCCGAGCCTCGCGGTTGGTGGATGTAGTTAGGCGTGTACGCTAGCCACTGAACCGATGAACTAATTTTGTTAAGTCTTTATTGGTGTGTTAATTATTGTAAGGAGTAGGTTCTTATGTAGAGGAAAACCGAAAAAACTCGGAGAAAAATGGAAAAAATAATACTTTGATTCATGCAAACATTTACTGTAAGTAACATTAAGCGCTACAAAGTACGCCGGGTACGCTAATTAGTTACATGTTTTAGTTCTATCTAATCCTCTAATTTTGATCCGCAACATAACCTTTATGTAATTTTGAAAAGAATCATCTCGCTCGCGTGAATTTTTAAATAAAAAAATCACATCGAAATTGGTCTATTCATGTAAAAGTTATGATGCTAGAGACCCAGACACACACACACACACACACCCACCCACACA
>NJDC01058233.1:132799-154202 GCA_002245475.1 Calephelis virginiensis
ATTAAAAATATTATTCGGTTATTTTAAGTATCAATAGACTACTTTCATGGGCCTATGTATACAGTTCAACAATACACTTCCCAATTATATGAAAGAACTTCCAATTAATAAATTTAAGAAATGTGTTAAATGTAAATTAAATCAAAAGGGTTATTAGAACATTGCTGAATATTTAGCAGATAAGACTGCTTGGGATTAATTGCTCCTCATGCCGATCTCTAATAATATATAATGTATCATTACATAAATTATTGTAAATATAATATAATAAACTAAGAAAAAAAAACAAGCCCGCTGAGTTTCTTGCCGGATCTTCTCAGTGTGCGGCCGCGTTCCGATCCGGTGGTAGATTTATTATTATATAGACCCGTCACAAGTGCCTCTTGTAGGTTTATGTGAAATAAAGATGATTTATTATTATTATTATTATTTATTATTACTAACGTGGTTTTGTTTCAATAAAAAAAGGAAGTAAGTGTCTTCACGCCCATATCCCCGAAGAGGCAAGCCTTAGCTAGAGGCTAGGTTTGTTTGTTTGTTTGTTAACCTCTCGCCTCTGTAGTCTAGCGGTCCGGGTGTTGGACTTGACTTCATGAGGTCCTGGGTTCGATTCCTGGGTGGAGCAACAAAAAGAAAATGTGTTTTTTCCAATTTTCTAACAAAAAAATGTTGCTCGGGATTAGAAATGTGCCCGGTTGGCGATAGGCTTGCCACCTATCACATTATGGAACTTCTTGTCTTCGGCTAGTCGTGGGTGCCCTGGTAGTGCGTGTACCTACCTTTTCGGGGATATTGACGTGAAGATGCTGTTTTAGCTTCATTTGTTACCATCATAATATTATTTTTCTTAATGGTCAGCGAATAAGCACACGAGTCTCTTGATGGTAAAGACAACCTAGATGTTATAGGTGCTTTGCCTGCTAGGACTTAGACTTGCACGATATGCCTAGCATCCTGACATCATGTCTCAGGGTGCAGGGTAGGTTAGCCGTAGCCTACCCTCCGGACTCTCTCTTGTTGGTACTGACCTATATTTTGACCTGTGCTCGCCTATTACGAGCTGTCTGGCAGAAAAGCAGATGGTCTATTCAGCTCAATGAACACGGATTAACACAAAGATATCCTCCTCCTTAATAATTGCCTTTACTACAAGAAATGTAAGCTGTACCGACTCAACTAAAGGTCCAGTGTTTCATATTATCATCACGTGAAATTGTACAGTAAATTTTAATAAATATAAGGTTAAATATTAGTAGCCCAGGTAATTTTAAAAAGGAGAAGAAATAAGTGTCTTCAGGCCCATATCCCTGAAACGGCAGGCAGAGGCACAACCAGGGCAGCTACGACAAGCTAAAGACACTAAGTTCCATAGGAAAAGAACTTATATATATTTTTTATGTATGTTAATCGATTTCTTAGTCATTACTCAACACATAGTAAAAAATATTTTTATATGAATAGGCGTACTGACGAAGAGGTTAAATTGCCATTCAGGCCGGAACATACAGAATTTTAGGTAATCCGAGAAATATACTCAATGTTTGTGTACTTACGGCCAATATTAATAACCTATCTACAGAGAGATAGGTCTACTAGAGTTTTGTTGCTAAGTTATTTCAGTTAATTATTGAGAAATAACAGCGGTTACCTGGCAACTAATATAAAATAGCTCTATCTCGTATCTTAGGTAGTTTATTAATGTTGGCCGATAGACGATATTTTTATTGAAATCAAAATCCTTTTTTTGCAGTTTTACAGCGCTTAAATTAGATATTGTTTCAGTTACAACCTCATAAAAACATCCTCAATAGTTAATAGAGTTCATAAATGGTTTCGTTGACCACTGAGTAGTAAAATACTATGTTAATCCCGCCCTGCTGTCAGGTATCGATGGAAGGATTAAAGCACCATTTTTATTGACATTTCAGCCTTTTGTATCACATACGTGTTTCCAATTATATTGGTAAAAAATTCCAACTATATTTTGCGAATTGCCATGTAATTGATTTTCGTTGGTTTTATGGATGTAAAATATTTTTGATAATCAAGGTGTTTGTAACGATAAATTTTTCATACAAAACGTAGAATATTGTTATCATATTTTTTTAAGCAGTGTAACTTTCAAAGGAGCGGCCATATTTTAATATAAGGGGGTATAAGCTTAAAGGTAACTAATTTTAAATATTATTTCCAAACTATAATATTTTCTTTTATAAAAAATAATTTAATAGTGTCCTCAAAATTGCTTCACTTGTCACGCTATGTCGTACCTGATACGAGTTATGACGTCACCAGCCTGCGAATGCGACTGCGGTCGGTGGAAACCAGTTTTATGATTTGTTTACGTTGTAACCACGTTTGTTTTTAAGTTTTACATACATATAAGTGTTATAGATTCCTAAACGATTCTCAAAATTTGGCTGGTGCTTTTAGTGTCGCCGTGTATAAGAGAAGGCAAACGAGCAAGTGGGTCACATGATGGAAATTGATCACCTCCTCCCACGGACATCCGCAACACCAGGAGTATCACAGATGCATTGACGACCTTTCAGAAATGAGTACGCTCTTTTCTTGGTGGCTTGAAATCTGACGCAAAGGTTTAGAAATTTTAGCCTTATCTTAGCAACCCCCTCAGCAGAGTGCTCAGCCCGAAAAAGAAGAATAACGTAGGCTGGTGTCAAGAGTCTCCGAAACCGGAGTGTTTGTATGAAAAGGGTAATGAATGTGAAGGAAGCTGGACAGGTTTGTCAGGATCGCGAGGTCTGGCACTCGATACTCTCTGCCAACCACGTAAGGGACTTGGCGTGAAGATATGTATGTGTGTTTGTAAGATTTGAGTTGACATTTTAGCCTTTAATTAGCTGCAATACAGACCATAATGACAGCTTAAAAGTTAGAACACTTTTGTCTTTATTTATTATTAATACGTTTGATGTTTATAGGCGGCACATATATTATCTTACCAGTAGGAAATACTTCGTCTTGAAAAAAACCATAAAGAACCATTAACAGATAAAAAGAGTGCCTAATTTGTTTTAGTTTGTAAGCTTGGAAGGTACTGTCAGCTGAAGATAAGGTATCTATGAGGTATACATAACATCAGTTATCACTGCGATCGTATTACGATCTGGAGGTTTGACAACACACATAGATTTTTTTTATAACATTTAACAAAAATGTTACTGGTTACACAGAAGAGTAAATTTTGAACTGAGTGAATCTAATCAAATCAGGTTTTGTTAATTGAAGTAGTTCATAGCTCTAAAAAAAAAGAACATAAATTTTTTGACCAACACTAATGTAACAAAAAACAGTAAAACATTAAAAAAATATTATATATTAGAAACAGTTTGGTTTAGTTAATATTAAAGTCTGTTTAGTTTGCAGTAGTTAAGCCAATTTGATTTGTTATTTTTAGTTTATATAAAACTTTTGGCGCCATCAAAAGAAAATATGGTCGTAGTTTTATGAAGTTATATTTATGTTGAGTGATATTATAAATTTTGGTAGCATTTTGAACCAGGAGACAAATGATATCACAATCATTAAGAAATTAGTGTATCGTTTATTTCCTCATTCCCACCAAGTCTCAGTATTAGGTCACCGCTTTGCTCAAGACCATGTATGACTTTCTTCAAATAAACCCATTTTTGAAATCGTATAATTTGATACAAGTTTTAACTTAACTAATGGTAAAAGTTAACTCTAATGCCAAACACTAAAGAAAGAAAAAGTATAAGTTTTAAAGCACAGGTTGGCAATGCATCATTGAAGCTTTAGTAGTCTATAACTAAAACTAAAAAAATATTTAATAAATTGCTCTTTACTGTGGTATGCCATCCACGACCATCTAATTTTATTTTACTACCATTGACGTACATAGAACTATGTTAGACAGATCTATAAACCTATAAATAATAAATATTTGCGACCATAAAATTTTATGTTGGTAGGTACGTTTGGCTTATGGTTGTATATCAATTGTTCAAACGCACGCCTACGCCTGGGGCACGAAAATAATTTTGTATTTGCTAGTTAGTTTTTCTAGGTTTCAATGACTATCTTTAAGGACTCTATGTATGGTAATGTTGATTATACGATGTCTCGGGTTCGACTCACGTGTCCAGCATCGCAAACTGTGTTTATTCACATACATACATATCTTCTTGCCAAGTCCCGTAAGGGGTAGGCAGAAAGTATTGACTGCTAAAATTCACGATCCTTACAAACCTGCCTTGCTTCCTCCACATTCATTACCTTTTTTATACAAACATGCCTGTTTCGGAGACTCTTGACACCACCCTCGGATAATATCCGAGTGATATGGTCGTGGAATTTCAACCTTGGTATCCCCGGGTATTCTCATTGTATATCTGCTTTGTCAATCTTTCATCAGCCATTCTTACTACATCTCCGAACAAGCGGAGCATGCCCTTTTATTTAAATTTTCTATTCCTTGTTTTTGTAACCTACCCTACATATCTTTATTATCCTAAAGATTGACTGGGAGAAAATGCATATAGCTTTACGTTTGCCTTTTGATATAATTTGATAAATTGAGTATAATTTTTCTATTTGTATACGATCATTATAAATTACAATAATATCTGTGTTGGTCCGGGTGCCTTTGCAGAATAGACCATCTGCCTTCCTGCCCGGCAGCTCCTAAAAGGCGAGCACAGGCTTACCGTCACGAACATCATGACTTCCTACTAGGTGGTAGAGTTTCGCAGCGACTCACCCGGATTCGTACCACCGCTTTACTAATTCCTGCCGACATCACATCCAATACTTGCCGTTGACGTGTTCCGGCTTTGGAGGGTAAGATAGAGTAAAATTACTTTTGCTCGAGGCCTAACATTCCGACCTCAGGCTGTCAACGCACCATTACCACCTTTGGTGTCTCTAGGCGGCGTGAATTTCTTACTATCAGAATATCCGTCTGCTTGTTTGCCTTCCATTATCATAAGGAAAAAGCAATTTTAAAAAGTTTAATTATACAGACTAATGTATATTTTCAATAATATAAAAAAAAAGTATCTTCACGCCCATATCCCCGAAGAGGTAGGCAAAGGTACAACCAAGGCACCCACGACTAGCCGAAGACACTAAGTCCCACAATGTGATAGGTGGCAAGCCTATCGCCAACCGGGCACATTTCCAATCCCAACCAACATTTCTTTTTTATTAGAAAATTGGAAAAATCCAATTTTCTTTTTGTTAGTCGACCCGGGATTCGAACCCGGGACCTCATGCAGTCAAGTCCAACACCCGGACCGCTAGACTACAGAGGCGATAATTTTTGAATTTTTCTTATTGTTTCCACTATCATTTCATTAATACAATCTAACGCAACTCGATTTTTATTTAATATCTAATAAATTAAACATTTTTACTAAAAACAGCAATGTAATAAAACAGCGTATTAGGTCGGCACCTACAGCACGCAACGCGCAGCTTAATGCATATACTTTGTTCGCTATACATTGCGGGCTGAAAAGCTGCTAAATACTTAACCACTTGTTTCCGACAAAAACTGTTAACGGAATTTTGAAGTCTGATGTGTATCTAAACTACCACAGAAGTTTTCGTTACGGTGTCAAATACAACCCGTATACTAGTAAAGTTTACAATGTGACTAAGAATAACAGGTTAAAGCCGCGCCACTATTCACACACTATTCTGTTTCTATTTTGAGGCTTTTGTTACCTATTTTTTTATCGTATTAGTCACAGGTTTTTCTATCTTGATGTCTTAACGGTAGTGCGCTTAAACCCTTGACGGCAAAAGAGGTACTTTATAAGTTACCTTACCCTCAACGGGAAGCACTGACATTATGGTGGCAGGAATACGTAAGGCGGTGGTACCAACCCGGGCGAGTTGCTTCGAAATTCTACCACCTAGTAGGATGTCACAGTGTTAGTGGTGGTAAACCTATGCTCGCCTTTTACGAGCAGCCTGGTAGGAAGGCAAGGGATAATTACTGTGTTTTTACTGTTGCACTTAAAATACTGTACCTTTGCATTTAAGTTAGATCCTTTATTAATATACCAACACCTATATTAACCTTAAGACTGTACAATAATAAATAAAACATTGAACATTATAAAATACGATTCTAATTTTCCCACGCAAATTTTAGCTCTCCTAAGATAACCCTTTGGGAAATCGGGATAAAATGTAGCTCGTGTTTTTATCTAAGTTCTACATATTGTTCATCTAAAAAACCTACATTCATGTGATAGCTACAAAAATATGTACATTAATCTGTTTGTGTTTGTTGAATTCTGGACATTCAACTTACCTAGAATGGGCCCATAGAGAGACATTTTCTTTAGGGATATAGAGCTAAGTTCTTCATATCTACAAAAGTCAAAAAGCTAGACTAGTTTTGCATAATGCTGTGCTTATCCCAACGTTATTGTATGGAAGCGAGATTTGAGTATGTCAGAAAAAGCATGAAAGCAGCATAAATGCGGTCGAAATGAGAGCGCTACAGAAAATCTGTGGTATAACGCTCGCTGACCACATTCGTAACAGTGAGATCCGAGAAAGAGTGCAATTGAGAAAAAGTGTTGGTGTTAAAATGCGAAAGGGCTCCGCTGGTTCGGTAATGTGGAAAGAATGACAGATGAAAGATTAACAAAGTAGATATGCAATACGAATGTGGATGGATGTAGGTACCCGGGGAGACCAAGGTTGACATTCCACGATCAGATCACTCAGAATTTTTCCGAGGCTGGTGTTAAGAGTCTGTGAAACCGGCGTGTTTGTGTGAAAAAGGTAATGAATGTGAAGGAAGCCAGACAGTTTTGTCAAGATCGTGAGGTCAAGCACTCGGTGCTCTCTGCCTACCCCGTAAGGGACTTGGCGTGAAGATATGTATGTATGTATTTCTAAATAAGCTACATGGACGCTATTAAAGACATCCTCATCATTGATTCAGGGAATTGTGACCTACATTATCAAAAGACAATCATCAAAGGTTCGTGATTGGCCAAGTAATCACGTAACAAATATATAAAAAATATATAGTTAAATTACATATAGGAAAATCTTTTGTTTCCATCAATTAGCACGAAAACTTACCTCACCGCAACTACAAAGTCTTCGCTAACAGCTAGTACACTAGTATTATTTAAATTATGCGCTTCGGCTATATTCGTCAAGCTTCGGAAAGCCGAATGTATTGTAAAGGTATCTATATAGCGTTGTTATTACACATAATTAATCATTTCGCTTAAATGTAGATTAGGGCAGCCAATCTAAAAATAAAAGTATAAAGTGAAAAAAAGTAAAAAGTGTCAAGCCGAAGCGCATAACTTAAATAATAGTACTGTAAATATACTGTCTCCAGACAGAAACGAAACATTATCTTTGTCGATTTTATAATAACATCAATGAAATTAAGTTTCGTAAATTAATTTAAAATCTATATTGCGCATTCTAGCCGTACAGAGACGAAAATGATTTTTATTCGGTATACCTTACAGGTCTAGGTTTTTTACATTTAAACGTGGGACCCAGGGTACTACTTTCGTAGTCTTCTTTTTCCACTTGGGACATAGCCAGCGGCTATTTATCGAATACTGGTAGCTGTACATTTTATGGCATTTAAGCATTCATTACCCACGTCGCAGCAAATCCATCTCCGTGATATGCAGCCTTTCTAGTACTGGTAATTTTTTGCTACCTTATCAATGAATAAGCCTAATGGTGATTTTGTAGCCTGCTTGGCATTATAGAACTTTTTAAATGTTTTAGAAAACATACCATTTTGATGTCTGTCGCTTTAGGTTCACAAATGAATGCTAGATAATTTATAATAGAATGTGAAAACAATATTCCATTCTAAGGGAGCAAGGAAAATTACATACTAGCTTTGGAACAAACACTCAGTACATCTAAGTAACAATTAGACCTTTTCGTCGCCGACTTAAATCTTAGTAAGTCTAAATATATTTATACCTCACTCGCGACATGTTTTAGGCATATCGCGAAGTGTTCTTACGTACTTTAGTCTATTTATTTTAACAAACGAGTACTGAGTATGTACCTCGCATATTTCCAATACAGACAGAGTGTTATGTAGCGGTATGAGGGGCGGGCACTACCTCTTTGTTCTTATTGTCAAATTGTAAATGCGCGTTCTGATGGATTGAAATTAACTTTATGTTTATTACTTGGACCAATAGCAACGCACTACATTTTTTGGTACTCGTTTGTTAAAAACATGGAGTATATAGATAATATTACAAACGAAATCGACGAAAATGATCTATTTTTACTTTTGACAGCTCATTTGATATCAGCGGGAGTTTGAAAAGACGGAAAAGCCACGTGCAATAGCCTGTTCAAACAAAATAGCACTACTTTCACACCACACTAATACAAAGCAAGTAATTTTGTTAAACCTGAAGTAAATTTAAATTTAGTTCAACAGTTGAATAAAGTTTAAACCTTAAAACACGAGAGGAAGTTACTGTTGTTTTGTATTCAGTAACATTTCTCTGGTCAGATCAGAACGAGATTAAAGTGGAAAAATTAAGTTTTAATTAGTTTTTGCAGAAGTAATTTTGAACCATGAATATAATTTTATTCGAGAAACGTATATTAAAAAGACTACAGCCCGTAATAATAGTTTGACTTTAATCAATCTTGAACCTATCAGTATTTTGTAGTCAAAAGCCTCTGTGGTCTTGTGGTCCGGTGTTGGCTTTGACTACGTGAGGTTACGAGTTCGATTATTGTTTTTATTGTTTTAGAATAAAAAGCGCTGCCCAGATGTAAATATATAAACTATAGATTTTAGATCTCACTAAGTGATGGATAGTTTATATCCAAATTATATTTTGCAGAAATCTAAAATAGAAAATAGATGTGAAGGTGTCAAACTGAATGTTTTTGTGGTGCGAAAATTATTTTTTACACAATGCGTTGGTCACTCTATAAGTTTAGCGTAACTTAAAAAAAACAACATGTTATGACCAAAATATGATGTTTATTGCTATTTAAAATAACCTCCTTTACATTTTAAAAAATTTTTCATGCGATGGAACCATTTTTAAAATGGAAGACCACAGATCTGAAGGCATGTTTTCTACGTGCTGATTGAATGCTATCATTGCCTCTTCGGAATTGGTAAAAGTAAAACCTCTCATCAAATCTTTGATTGGGAAAATACAGAATTCACAGGGTTCTAGGTCGGAGCTATGCACAGGATAAGTGACTAAATGTACTTTTTCGGAAGCTGAAAATGACTTTGTTTTATTGGCCGTGTGTAAAGATGCGTTATCATGGTGTAAGAGAATGCGGCTTTTGGGTCGTTTCTCGCGAACTTTTTCTAACTAGGTAAATAAATGGTAGAATACCACTCGGCATTAACGCTCTTTTGATCTTCAAGTGGAATAGCACAAATGGGACTCGTAGCTGAAAAAAATAACGCGATTTTTTTTATAGCAACGTTTCTCGCCTGTCTAACTTTTGTTGGCCTGTTCTCATTTTCAAACACCCACAAACACTCACAAGTTTGTTGTATTTTTTTCGGGTTCAAAACGATAAATCCACGTTTCGTCTCCTGTGACAATGTAATAAACTGCATTAGAATGCCCTTGGCCATACTTCAGTAGCATCTGTGAGCACCAATTCATGCAAGCTTGCTTCTGCTCCGCTGTCAGTTGATGAGGGATCCAACGACAACAATGTTTCCGGACTTTCAATTCTTCGTGTAATATTTTTTTGAATTTGGCTCATACAAATCCCTAATAGTCTGCGAATTGTCCAATACGTGATTTCTTCAATTAACCGCTTAACAGTAGCCACATTATTTTTCTTGACGGCAGTTGAAGGCCGCCCTTTACGAAGTTCGTCATGTAAAGAAACTCGACCTCTCTCAAATTGAGAAAACCATCGCCTTACCGTCCTCAAACAAGGTGCTTCTCTTCCAAAAGCATTTTAAAGACGAGCAGCACAGTCTTGCGGAGAAAGAGAATTTTTAAAATTATAAAAAATAATTGCTCTAAAACCTTTTAGACTTAATTCCATTTTCGTTGCGTACGTATAACTTTGATATATGATAAAAAAAACAATTGACACGTTATTTCACACTGATTGTTTTTTTTTTATTACTAAGAAGGTTGCAAAGTTTTAAAAATATAACATTCGAAATTCAAATAGCTAGAAGTTCAAAATTTTTAGTGTGCCCGGTGTATACCAAATTGTGTATATTTCTTATATTTTAAGAAAGAATACAAGCAATCGCTACAACCGAAGCAAATATACAACATACATGTATCCTTATTTTCACTCCAAGCCCAAACTAGCCGGAGAGCGTCAAGTGTCAAATGTCACGATCCTTAGAGACCTGACTGGCTTTCTCCACAACCATTATCATATAATAAATAATAGGCAACAAATAATTTAATTAAAAGTAATTTATGAGAAAGTACTTGAATATTGTATAAAAGTAACAGAACGGGTTAGTTAAAACTAATAAAATTTTTTGCCTCTGTGGCGATCAAAGTGTTGGACTCGTCTTCATGAGTTCCCGGGGTTGAATCCCGAATCGGGCAACAAGTAGAAAATGTGGCATTCCCAATTTCCTTATAAAAAATGTTGCTCGGGATTACCACCTATATCACATTGTGGGACTTAATGTCTTCAGCTAGTCGTGGATGCCTTGGTTGTGCCTCTGCCTACCGCTTCGGGGATATGGACTTGAAGATACTTATTTACTTTCTTAAAACTGGAAAAAAATTAAAACCGTATTTCACACGATCAGGAAATTCTATTACTTCTTTGCCTAATAAATAAACAATTAGCTACATAGCATAAAACAAAATCTTTTTCTTTTAAATTTTTTGATGCGTTTTTTATCAATAGATAGAGTTATTCAAGAGGAAGGCTAACGTGGAAGTTTGCCCACCGGTTCGTATGTGGGTTGGGATCCTAGTGGTAAGTAATGCATACAAACTATTATGAATACAATAAACTATTAATGTTGGGTTAACGAATGAGTACCGATCGTAAAACATCTCATTAGAAATGAAGGTTCTATTCTGCGGCTGCGAAGGTACTGCCTTACTGTATAGAGCTGTTAAATTACTGGAAAATCAACTTTACCCCGTGTTGGTCCGGGCTCTTTTGCAGAAAGGATCATTTGGCTTCCTGCCAAGAAGCTCGTAAAAGACGAGCATAGGTTTACCGTCACTAACACCGTGACATCTGACTAGGTAGTAGAGTTTCGCAGCAACTCACTCGAATTCGTACCACCGCCTTCTCTATTCTTGCTGCCATCACGCCAGTGCTTACCGTTGACGTATCCCGGTGCGGAGGATAAGGTAGCCGGTAAACTTTATTTTGCTCGAGGCTTCACATCCCGGCCTCAGGTTGGCAACGCACCATTACCTTTGGTATATCTATGCGGCGGCAATTTATTTCTCGCCCAAATGGTAAGGGACTTGGTGTGAAAATAAGTACAATATACCTATAAATGTTTAAGTATACGAGTACATAATATCATAACAGTATAGTTCTGAAAGCAAAGCTGAAAATATATAGGTACTATATAAGTTAATTATATAACTTTTAGCAAAATTGGTTCCACTCGTTCAGTTTGTATGTGAAAATGTATGTGGAATGTACTTTTTCTGGTTATGAGCTACACCCCATCGCTTTCACCCAAATAAATTCAGCCGTTCTTGAGTTATAAATATTGCAACTGACAATATAAGACATACTTATAGATAAAAAATCAAATAGAAGTGTTTGTTCTTATTAATAAGAGATTTCATCTCATGCTGGTTCGAGTCTGCTGTGCAGAATCAATCATCCTTGCCAGGCAGCTTTTTTTAAGGATATTGGAAGGCAAACAAGCAGACGGATTTCCTGATGGTACGAAATTCATGCCGCCTAGAGACACCAAAACTAGTAATGGTGCGTTGCCAACCTAAAGGCATCGAGCAAAAGTAAGTTTACATTACCCTTTGAACCGGAACACGTCATGACAAAGCCCGCAACATTCAAGCATAAGTTAAATTAGTCTTTATCAATAAAGCCACGAGTGGTATAGTACCTTGCTGCATCTTGCCCAGGTAGAAATCTACTGCCTTATTTATTCCTGCCGCCATAATAACTGTCATGTTTCGGGGCTAACGGTGGGGTAGTCTTCATACTTGCACAATTGGCCTAATACCCCGGCCACAGGATAAAGACGCACATTCATTTTATTTTATTTTCATTTTTGAAGTGAAAACTTCTTAAGCTACGTTGCGCACTTTTTTTAATGGGTAAAAACTTCTAAACTCGGGTCAGGACACGTGACCTGATCGAAAATTCCCAAGACGGCGCAGGGCGCTTGCGTGAATGTTCGTGTTGTCATGTTTGCGTACGATAGCGCAACAAATGAGTATTGTATTTTATCGCATAAATTATAGTGCTCTCATACTGATTATTAAAGCAATTCGAGCAAAATTATTTCCTAACCATTCCAAAATATCAAAAATGCACAACGTTAATATTCAAGTTTTCACTTCTGCCGGCACTCCCGAAGTGCAACCCGTCCTTTTTTTCGTGTGCTTGTTCACTGTATTATATACATAAAAAAGAAACTACTTCTACTTGTAAAAGAATAATACATTCTAGAATTAATCCTTGCAAAAACTAGATTCCATCTATCATGTTTCCCCAAGAACCCTGATCATGAGCATTTATTATAGTGACTTATAGCTCTCATGTCCTCTTTTCCATCTTGATCCTGGCACTTAGCGTAATTACTCTGACTTACTATCCAATAGTTTTCAAATTTGAACTTCCATGCCTTCTTGCAGGACAATATAAAATAATATTGCACTTGTAAACCATGAAATATCCACTTACAAAACTTTACCACATTTATAGATAAACAATTATTAGAATAGCAAAAAACGCACTTTGTTGCTTGTTAGCCCTTAGACAAATTTTGTCTATTATTCGTGTCTATGTCTATAAATGAGAACATGTCTAAAATAAACCTCCAATGAAATATTCTAATATAGGAAACTAATAAAAGCCTATCCTTTCCGCCCTGTTATTTCACAAATTCAATAATCTATGTATTGCTGTTGTACACACAGAGGGGCGCATGCCGCTCGTAAAGCATCGCTCAAGCTGTACTAAATGTCAGGGTACAAGGCCGTGGAGGTTTTGCCTTACTATGTAAGTACAAGCCTTTACATTTTATGTTCTTTAGTATTTGGGTCAACTTAAGGATATTTGCAAAAAACAAACGCTAGAAATGTTTCTTACTATCAGATATCTGTTCCAATAAAAAAATAAAGGAAAAATGTAATTGGTAACTGGTTGACTTTTACTTCTTTTTCTTATGATATTGGAAGGCAAGCAAATAGATGGATTACCTGGCGGTAACAAATTCAGGTAATTTTAGTTGCTTAGAGACACCAATGGTGGTAATGGTGCGCTGCCAATCTGAGGCTGGGATGTTGGAAAGCAAAAGTAAGCTTACTGGCTACTATACCCTCCGAACTGGAACACTTCAATGGCAAGCACAGACGTTATAGCGGCAGGCATTAAGCCAGCAAGGCAGATGGTCTATTCTGCAAAGGGGAAGTTGGGGTATGACACCCACCAACCCGAGGATAAAGCGTCTTTCGTTAGCGTAAATGACAAATCTATTATCACCTAGACTTTGGTTCGGTTTGTGACGGGGGTAGATATTTTTTTAACCTATTTGGCTACATTTTAACCCCGTGCTAGTCTAGGCCCTCTCTCTATGTAAGATAGATTATCTGCCTCGCTTCTTCATAGATCGTAAGAAGCAATCTCAGAAGTAGATTTTTTCCAAAAAGGCTCCTTCTTTACTTTTCCTTTTTTACTTTGCTCCATCTACCTATTCCTACCGCTGAATGACTTTAATTGACTTACAAAAAAGGAAGAGATTATAATATGTTCCTACATTTATAGTTTTATGTATGGTAATCTCCGTCGTTTCTAAATTGATTTTTTTTTTGCTTTGAAAGAGCGTATTTTCAAGGTGGTCCTTTTACCATCAAGTCTGATAATAGAATCCCAGTGTAATCGAGGAAAATACTAAATTTTTGTCTAGCTATGGTCATTATTAATAATCTATCTAATATAAAATTATGCTACTTTAGAACAGTTGCCAGGTAACCGCTGTTATTTTTCAATAATTAACAAAAATCTCTTAGCAACAAAATTTAGGAAGGCCTATCTTTATTTGTAGATAGGTTATTAAAATTGGCTGTTAGATGACATCATTATTTAAATCAAAGTCAATGAACATCTCGTTGGTCAAGTGGCTAGTGTACACGCCTAGCCACACTGACCAACCGCGAGGCTCAGGTTCGATTCCCGACGGAGGCAGGCATTTGTGAGATGAACATTTAGATGTCTGCATTTCCGGGTCTGGATGCTTATTACATTTGTTCTGGTATAAATTTAAGTATTTCTATGTATTAGTACCGTCGACTAACACCCATAACACAAGCATAGAATGTGTTTACTTTGGGGTTAGATTCAATTTGAGTAACTTGTCCAGGGATTATATTTTTTTATTATTAGATACGCTCAATATTAAATTGTATAAGATAAAATAGTGCTAAAATAGCACTGTATCTAAAATAGATCAGTCGCTAAACTAATAAATATTAGCAATAAAACTCTAGAATACCTATCTTTATCTGTAGATAGGTTATTAGTAATGGCTGTTAGACGACATTGTTAAATCGAAGTAGGTTTTTTTGCAGTTATGCTGCATATAAATTTTCTAGAACTTTCCTTTAAGTCCCACTCAATAAAGACAGAAATTGAAGGAAATACTGTTCTAACTATGTTTGTAATGTTGATAAGCTATGTGCACTAGCGACCGTTCTTTGCAGTAAATTCTTTTAAATATTCAGCTCCCTCTCCAAGAGGTCAAAGCATTTTCATTTTTGTGAAGGTTTCATTCCACTGCTCGCCTTCAGGTCCTAACTTATCTTATTTCTTTTAAGGCGTTTGAGCTGTTAATAACCCTTCTTATTTGTATATCACAAATATTAAAGATCTTAGATTAGCGATAATTATTAGTTCTTAGCCTCTGTAGCTATGTGATCCAATGTTGAACTTTATTGTTTGAGATTTAACCCCTGGGTAGGGCAAAAATTAAAGTGCTGAAATTAGTCTTTGGCTAGTCGTGGGTTGTACCTTTCCCTACATGTTCGGGGACGGGGATACGGACAAGGAGTAATACTCCACTGTTTAAATAATTTCGTAAATAATCCATTATGTATTTTCATTAATTGATTATTTGTAGAAGATTTCAAAACATTAATCATTACGGGCCAGGTTAATAAATATCAAGTTATTCAAGCTAACTGATAAAACCCCAACGTAAGCAATTTATTTGCTTATGTTATGAGTATTAGTTAACGATACTAATCATAAAAACAATACCGGTATCTATTTTACTGGTAAAAAAAAGTATCTATTTTAATGGTATAAATATTTAAAAAACCAAACCAAACCCGAAAATACAGACGTCTTCAAATCACAAATATCTACTTCCGTCGAGAATTGAACTTGAGCCACGCCGATGTTGGCGTTGGGCGTGTACGCTAAGGACATGACCAACGAGACGTCTATTGAATTAGTGGGTATAATCAATAGTAATGTTATGTTTGTGAAAACCTGTTTGTTACAATTAATGGTTAAGCGTGATCGATTTTGATGAAGTGATAGCCATATAGTTAAATAATCGCGTTTCAGCAAAGGATCCTTTAAAAAAACAATCCCTATAAGATTATAAGGGAGGAAAAGTAATAGCTGGCTAGACGAGTAAATGGTACAAGGATGTAAATGTACAAATGTAAGCAACAAATACCAAATCGAATACATTTTCGGATCATTAAAATTTGACGAGGCAGCAATTGTAATGCACCCTGCTGAGAATTATGAATAAGAAATATCTTTTGTATTCCAAAATAATAAAGCACTGTTTGTTTTTTCAATTTCATGTACATTTTTTTCATCCAAAATTTTAGAAATAAGCTCAATAGAATTGGTAATACAGCTTAGATGTTCCTGGTCTATACTATGGTGACCATTGTCTTCATGTCGTTCATTAGGGCCGGAACACAAAACCGCGTTGCAGCACCGCGCGGCTAAAATCGTCGGTTTGCTTGACGTTCTAGCCCTGATGATGCTGTCATGAGCAAAACCGGTAGGCTATTTATAAAATAATAAATAATAAGTGATACGTAAAACAGTACAAGTGTTTCTCATTTCAATATATGAATTGCTTTATGGCGTCATAGACGTGTCTCTATGGAACATTGTGAGAAACTTTTTGCTTATTTGTTATTAAAAACGAATTACTCTGTTTTAAATAAATAAATAATGCCGCGCTGCTACAATTACCAGTTACACTACTGCCGATTCAAGCAGCGCGGCGTCGCACCGCGGTTATGTTTTTAGCCCTTAAAGGTAGACTTACATAAGTATCCTAAGACCCAACAAAAACAGTGATATTGATATGTCGTGACGTCTATGAAATTTTTACTAGGTATCAGTAGAGCTGGTTCCTTTGCATTATAAATAAAAAGCAATAAGTTATGCTTTAAAGTTTAAACCGTTAAAAATAAAGCTAATGCTTAATGGGCACTTAGAGCAAGCCAACGCATTAGATTCGAAATTGCGGGTGTCATAAATTTACCAACAAAAATGCTTTAACTGAGTGAGAACGAGTTCTCAGTTCAGCCCACATGGGATTCGAACATTCTAAAAAACGGGAAAATAAAGTTACGCCTCCCAGGGACGTCAACCTATTGTGAAATATTAATTTTGAATTTTAACTTCGTAAAACAGAATTTATGGAGGTGATTGTTAATGATTGGATATATTAATTTTGCGTTGTTGATAGGATAAATGGAAACCCTTATTGCAGGCAGGATAACTGCATTAATAGCAGGTAATTTCTATGTGGGTTTATTTTGTGTGTGTGTGTGTGTGTGTGTGTGTGTGTGTGTGTGTGTGTGAGTCTCGAGCAAAAGTAAGTTTACCGGCTACCATACCCTTTAAACCGGAACACGTCAACGGCAAGCACTGACGTTATGGCGGCAGGAATGGTAATACGGTGGTAGCAATCCGGGCAAGTCGCCTGGTAGTCGTCACGATGTTAGTCTACGCTCGCTTATTACGAGCTGGCTGGCAAGAATGCAGAAAGTCTATTCTGCAAAGGAACCCGGACCAACACGACTCACAAATGATAAATTTCTAAGCTATAAGCATCAGCTTTTTCATAAAATATAATAAAAAAATTGGAGTCAGTTATTAAATTTAAAAAAAATGTGTAGTTAGAAGTTAGACTTAATCGTTTGTAAGTTTCTCACTCTACCCTCGTAACCAGAATACGACAGTTTCAATAACTAACATTGTGAATCTTTATTTTCAAGCAGCAAAAGTGTTAAAATACTCTTTGTTATAAGGAAATTCCATTTCATTGATTTAAAAGTATAATACACAATCTAAACGGATGGCCGAGTGTACATTGTTAAGCGACAGAACGGCGCCGAGCTTAAAACTCTGGCTAATTAAATGAATGAAAATGAAACTAGAATGTTTTCGTTCCACTTAACGCTAATTCACACTTGCGACAATCTAACGACATCGTAGCGACATAGCACTAAAATTAAAAACTTTCAATAACACCATATAAAATAGTTTTTTGTACACGATTCATTTAATTTTCACTGCGTCATTTTTAGGGAGGCTGAGAGTAATTTCTGTAGTAAGAGAAAAGCTTACCTATTATGCATTTTACTTCTCCTGTTTTTGTTCATTTTAGCTTTTTGTGTGAAATAAATAAATACATAAATTAACTGAGAACTATTGATTTTTATTAATTATATTCGGTCACATGAGCTTTCAAACAAAACACTTCAAATCGAAATCCGTTCATCAGTTGAAAGTATTGTTATTATTTATTTATTTTACACTTTGTTGTACACGTAATAGAGATCGACAGCAAAAGAATACATATATAAATACTGTACAAAAGTCGAGTTTATCTTTAACAAAAATATCTTACAGCTAGCTTAAGACAGAGAAAAAAACAATTCAAAATAAAAAGTGACTGACAGACAGAATTAAAATTATAAACTACTCTGTATACAATTTTATATTGCTAACAACAAAAAAGTAAAAAAAATAATATAAATGTTAGTTAAACCTACTAGTAATTAAGTTATAACAACTAGTGCTACCATTATGAACTAGAGGACTAAAAAAGTTTTAAGCTAGATTTAAATTAATATATTTTTTTTAACTTTGTGTGGCTAATGGTAGCGTTGTCGTTGCGATGTAGTCGGTATCACCAATGTCGTCAATAACGACATCAAAATATAGTCCGATTGCTAAAGCACGGTGAAGTTGTAAAAATCGCAGTTTAGTAACAAATTATCCATTAAAAAAATCCATGTATTTACTGTTTAGTATTAGATAAAACCCGCTTGAAATCGTATTGTGGTTGACACTGTCGTATGTCTGAATTAAGCTTTACGTATATTTCTATACTTTCATGTCTCCTTTCATAAATTTTCGGATACAAAGCTCTCGAAGCACTCATTAAAATTTGTAAGCTTTACTTAGTCAATGTGATAATTTGCTGTTAATAATGTTCGCTTGTAATTCTGTAAATTAGTACTCAGAATTGTAAACATTATTTTACCTTGGGGTTTATTATCATTTTTGTTTACTTTTTTTGTAATGGAATGTCAATCAATATTTTGTGAAGCCTATGTGACCGCCTCGTTAGTCGAGTGGCTAGGGTACACGCCTAACTACACCGATTAACCGGGAGACTTGAGTTCGATTCCCGATGGAAGGAAGGTATTTGTGTGATGAACATTTAGATATATGCATTTCCTGGTCTGAGTGTTTATTATTATTGTTATTTTATGTTATAGGAAGGCAAACAAGCAGAGGGATTTCCTCATAGTAAGAAATTCAAGCCACCTAGAGACACCAATTGATTTCATTCATGAAATTATTAAATTGATTCTGGTTATCTATTTAAGTATTTCTCTATATTGGAATTGTTGACTAATACCCATAACACAAGCATACAATTTGCTTACTTTCGGGCTAGATTCAATTTGTGTAACTTGTCCAGAGATATTTATTTATTTATTATGTATATTCTGTATATTTTCCAATACAAAATTTTAGTAGCCCACAAGTTATTAAATAACGAAAGACTGCATGTCAGACACGATTTGAACCTGCATAGTTTTGTTTCTTTGTAACCAATGCTCCAACCATGTGATCAACTGAGGATTAAAATCATGTGCTGCGAAATTTCCGCTGATAGTTGTGTCCCACAGCTACATGGTTTATAATAATACTTTGACACAGCGTTATCAATAGTAGTAGTATCTTCACGCTCATATCCCCGACTAAATAGGCAGAGTCACAACTGGGGCTCCCACGACTAGCTGAAAACACTACGTGCCACTATGTGATAGATGGCAATCCTATCGTCAACTAGGTACATATACAATTCCGGCCAATGTTATTTGTATTAGAAAATTGATGATACACATTTTCTATTTTTTTTTATTGCCCAACCCGGTGGTCGAACCCAGGACCTGAAATAGTCTAGTCTGGCCCTGGACTGCTAGACAACAGATGCGACAGGAAAGAGGATAGATGTATCATTGCAGATGGAATTCACATTTTATTAAGATTCGAATCCTCAACAGCTAAAATGATTAGATTATTCACAGCTAGAGAAGAAACTTTGAAAGTTAAAATCCTGTCCAGTATGAAGTCTTTGAAAAAATATGAAAAGCCCACATACAAGTACCAAAATTAAAATTTCTGTTACAAAATTGTTGATAGGTGGAACAAAGTTCGCCGTTTTAGCTGGTAAATATTAGAAACGAAATTTTGAAAAACCAGCTATATTGCCAGCAGCGTTAATGGCTTACGGATTTTTTTTGATAAATCTATCCTATGTGTTAATCCGCGTTACCCTCTATATGAGTTTCAAATTTCATGATTATTGGTTCAGCAGTTTTTGCGTATAGGAGTGACAAACAAACATACATACTTTCGCATTTATAATAATAATAGGATAAAATAACCAATTAAATTAATATCTCTTACAACACTTTATATTATATCTGAAAAGATTAGAAAAGAAAAGAAAAAATATTTATTTGCGGAATATGAGTGTTACAAAATTAAATAATATTAAATAAAACAGACACTTAATCACTTTTCCCGTGTTGGTCCGGGTCTGTTGAGCAGAATAGAGCATCTTCTCTGTCAGGTTTTACTAGGTGGTAGAGTTTCGCAGCGACTCAACCGGATTGGTACCACCACCTTACCTATTCCTGCCGCCGTAACGTCATGACGTGTTCCTTTTCGGAGGGTGAGATAGCCGGTAAACTTACTTTTGCTCGAGGCCTAACATCAGGCGTTAGGCGTCAGGTTGGCAACGCACCATTACCACTTTTGGTGTCTCTAGGCGGCGTGATTTCTTACAATCAGGAAATCCGTCTGCTTGTTTGCCTTCCAATATTATAAAAAAAGGTAGCTCGTAAGAAGCGAGCACTGGTCCAAATATAGGTCATCACTGGTGGTAGAATACTATGCGGTAGTTTGCCCGGGTCGGGATCCAACGTCTTATCTAATCCTGCCGTCATAATTACTCTGTCATGTTCCGGGTCGATAGGGTAGAGTAGCAAAAAGACTTGCACAATAGGCCTAACATCCCGGATATAGGATAGCGATGCACCTGTAACATCTATGGTGTCTATATGTCACGGTTATCTCTTACCATTAGGAGAGCCGTGTGGTTGTTTGCTAACCTCTCACATAAAGATAAATAAAATAAAACACTTTAAATAACTCTTGTACTTTTCCACACCAAAATTATACTACAGATACTGATTTGGATACACACATAACCTATTTATTCGTTTTTTACTATATTTAAACCTCTTCAAATTTTTATGTTTGACTGCTTTTTATGAAATATGTATTAAACGTAAATAAAGAAAGACTGAAATTGATCAAAATTAGTTATCTAGCTTGCCACCTACCACATTGTGGGACATAGTGTCTTCGGCTAGTCGTGGGTGCCCTGGTTGTGCCTCTGCCAACCTCTTCGGGGATATGGGCGTTAAGATACTTCAAAACTAGTTAAGGTTTCCTTGAGATGTACAAAATAGACAAACTGAGTAACGGATAGGGTTTACAAAAACGTTTTTAATTTTGGAAAACTCTCCGAAAACCATAACGAATATTTTGTCTATAACATTTTTAAAGCATTACTTTTCGATTTCTTAATAATTTCTGTTAAAATAATCCCTTCAAAAACGTGTGTTTATACCTATGTATGAGT
>NJDC01058233.1:154907-183783 GCA_002245475.1 Calephelis virginiensis
TATAAAGAGGAAATGTTTGATTTTTGTTTATTTGAAACGAATAGGATCCGAAACTACTAGACCAATTTCAAAAATTCTTTCACCCTTAGAATACTACATTATCCCTGAGTAACATAGGCTTTGTTTCATCAAAATCGGTGCTGCAAAAGCCAAGTTACCCAGGTGAAGCTAAGTAAAACTGCTAGTTTTATATTAACAGATATCGGAAAAGAGGGTCGTTTCCTTAAGGGTAAAGTACAGCTGTGGTACCTAGTAGTTAAGGAAGTTTAAGCGAGTCTACACGTGTTTGCAGGTATGGAGGGTTTTTACGCGTGCATTTTTATCTCTGGTATTAAGAAAGGTTTTATTCAGATAGACAATACCACATGTGCAATAAACCCTTTTGTTTGGACATAATTTAACTCAAAAACTCCTTCAAAAGTTTTGATGGTAACCGGTTTCGAAATGATTTTGTTTTTTAATTTATACGATTTGTTTAAATTGTAATGCAACTAATATGTCTGTTTTAAAATTATTCAATCAGACACAAAACAATGTACACATAAAAGTAAGTCTATAATAAGTATACAAATAAAAGCAGTCTATAACGACTTTGAGCGTTTGCGTCATCTTTAAAAAAAAGAGGTTATCCGGGCATTAGTTAGAAACATCATAGAGTATCTTCTTCACGCCCATATTCTCGAAGAGGTAGGCAGAGCCACAACCAGGGCACCCACGACTAGCCGAAGACACTAAGTCCCACAATGTGTATAGGTGGCAAGCCTTTCGAAAACCGGGCACATTTCCAATCCCGAGAAACATTTTTTTTATCAGAAAATTGGAAAAATCATTTTTTTTTTCTTGCCCGACTAGGGATTCGAACCCGGGACCTCATGCAGTCAAGGCCAACAACTGAACCGCTAGACCACAAAGGCGATATCATCATAAAAATTATAAATTCACCTTTATTTAATGGCCGGCGTATTTCACGATTTTAGATTTTTTAAATTTATAATTGCATTAAAAGGTTTACGTTATTGGTCATACGAAAAGAATGGCACATGAAAGATTGACGAAATAGGCATACAATTAAATGTGGATGGAGGTAGGTACCCATGTAGACTTAGGTTGATATTCCCCGACCAAATTGATTGGGTTTTATCGGAGGGTGAGATCAAGAGTTCCAAAATGTTTTTATATGAAAGAAAAAATATCTTTACGCCCATATCCCCTAAGAAGTAGGTAGAGACAAAACTAGGGCAACCACTTCATTTATATTATTAGGTATTTATATGAAAAGAGTAATTATTGAGGAGCATGTCTGCAAGGACATTTGATATTCGATTCTCTTTTTATGTGAGTGGTGAGAAAAAAAATATGTCTTTCATGATGTCGGGAAACTAAAATAAAATGAAAAATAATTGTGCCTGGAAAACCAGGACGGAAGACTAATTGTCCAAGTCTACCGGCTATCGTACTCTATAAACTGGTACATGAGTAATGACAGTCATTGTGGCGACAGTAATAGGATGGGTGGTGGTTCCTTATCCAGGCCAATGGCTGCACTACCTGCAGGCACTAAACATAGACTTGGTGTGAAGGTATGTATTCATGTTTACATGATATCAACTCTGTGAATACTTTAGTCTTCTTTACACTCCCTGACAGAAGCGATAAAATATTTTTTTACATGATATTGGAAGCAAACAAGCAGAGAGGATTTCCTGATAGTGAGAAATTCCCGCCGCCTATAGACACCGAAGGTGGGAATGATGCGTTGTCAACATGAGACCGGGATTTTGAGCCTCGAGCAGAAGTAAGTTAAAAGTTTAACGACTACCTTATCCTCCGAAACGGAAAACGTAAACGGCAAGTGCTGACGTTATGGCGACAGGAATAGGTGAGGAGGCGGTACTAATCTAGGCGAGTCGCTGCGAAACTCTACTATAAATAAATGTAATAAATAAATGTATATGAAATTCAATCTTGATAAGCAATTTTCAAAGCTGCCAAAACGTGTGATATATTTTGGCAGATTTGAAAGTTATATCCACTGTTAAATATTAAACTGACGTTAAATAACTTATCACTAAGTATCATGAAGTATATAAAGCCGAGATCAGAGGTCGAGTCATTTTGCACGATTATCTGTCGTTCGGACATTCGACCGACATCGTATGTTAATATAATTAATGAGTGCGCTTGGTCCACAATATCAAGCTGTACGCGAACAACGGCTTAACTTTAATATTATCCATTAATATTGTCGACATGTCTGGATTTAAGAGATTGGCGAATTAAGTGGTCTAGCCGAAACAGTTATTTATTAGTTTCATCGCGATTTTGCATGGGTTGTGATGTTTAATCACATTGTTATAAAAGCTACTCGTTTGCTTTTGAAGTGAAAACTTCTTTAGCGGCATTGCGCACTTTTTTTTAGAATGGGTAAAACCTCTAAGCTCGCGTCAGGACAAGTGACCTGAAATTTCGTAAGACGAAAATTCGTAAGTAAATTTACATACGTACGTAAATTTTTTGTTTGAAAGCTGACTGATTCCCATATTTTATTTGCTTGTCAATTAATTCCTTCTTTATTTATAAATCGACTAGCTGTTGCCCGTGCCGTTGCCCCCCTTGAATGCCCACAGCAGTCAATGACCCCACAGGAACATTTTTTCGGGTTAAAAACTATACTTTATATTAATCCAAGTTGCCCTCTATGTGTGTGCGAAATTTCGTGAAAATCGGTTCAGTTGTTTTTGCACGAAGGAGTAACAAATAAAAAAACAAACGAACTTTCGCATTTATAATATTAATAGAATAAACCGATTGTAGTGCCTTTTTTATGTAAAAGAGCGTTTTTTTAAAGTGGTCCCTTTGACACCAAGTCTGAATCTGTTGATAGAATCCCAGAGAAATCGAAGAAATACTCAGTTCTTTAAAACAAAAAAAAATATTTCAACTGAAGTGGGTTTTCTCCGTATTACTGCCCCTATATTATTTTCCATACCATTAGTGCGCAACTCACCGAGACGTCATGGCGACGTGGCCAATGACGTCGACAACTAGTTCGTATTGAGATGTATGACGGCTAACGCACTTGGCGACCGAATGGCGACGCTTTGGCGACGCAGGAACGCTAAACCTAGCTATGGCTATCGCAATGGCGTCACGGTGAGTTATGACCCTTAGTTACGGTACTAAGTGGAAGTGTACCTATCTATGGCATAATAGCTCGTAAGCGATTGCATCGTGTTAGATGAGCTTATTAGAGTACCTAATTTAGGAAAAGGATTTGTTTGGGGTTATTTAAAATTTTATAGTTATTCCTTACGTTTTGAAATAACTGATACATTTTATTTGTAGCTGGTGAAAAATTATTCAAACTCTCAAATCTAAAGAAAATCATTTAATATGCAATTTTGCGCCAAAAAATCTGAAAAAACAAAAACAACACCTGAAAAAATTCAACCTCTTATTTCTCAACCTTCAAACACCATTTTTCCCCGTGTTGGTCCGGGTTCCTTTGCAGAATAGGCCATCTGCCTTCCTGCCAGGCAGCTCGTAAAAGGCGAGCATAGGCTTACCGTCACTAACATCGTGACAACTGACTAGGTGGTAGAGTTTTGCAACGACTCGCCTGGATTGGTACCACCGCCTTACCTTACCATCTCTTGCCGCAATAATATCAATTCTTCCTGTTAACATATTCTTGTTCGGAGGGTAAGGTAGCCGGTAAGCTTACTTTCGCTCGAGGCCTAAAATTCCGACCTCAGGTTGGCAACACACCATTTCTTACCATCGTGAATTTCTTACCATCGGGAAAACCGTCTGTCTGTTTGCCTTGAAATATCATAAAAAAACAATAAGACACACTGAATAACATTTTCACTTATCCGTATCCCAAATCTCAAAAGTGCGAAAACAGCGACATAATAGAGTATTATTACCCGCTGCTAGGAAGATGTAGGGATATGGTCAGTTAAGTGTTTGGCCCCAGGGAGGAAACTCACTAAATTCCTCCAATTTACGCGGTGGGGAGGCCATTAATATTATGAAGTTATGTTACTACCCTTTACCGTGATTCGTTTGTTGGCCAACGTAAACTTTTTGACTGAATTATATGTAGGAGACTAGTAATGTTTTGTTTATATCAAAAAATGTAATCGAATAACGTAAAACTAAAAATAATAAAAATAATCTTTACGTCTTTATCCCTACAAAGGTAGGCACAAGTACAATCAGTAAGGTTACTCTTGAATTTTTAATAATGCAAATTGGAAATTGGAATCGGATATGTCATTTTAGGTATTCTTGAACGCAATAGCTAATTATTTACATTTATTAATAAACAATAAACAATATTATATATTATAATTAAATAAATAAATATTTCCAGACATGTTACACACATTGAATCTAACACCAAAGTTAGCAAATTATGTGCTTGTGTTATGGGTGCTAGCCAACAATACTAATACATAGAAATACTTAAATATATACCAGAATAAATTTAATAAACACCCAGACCCGGAAATGCAGACAACTAAATGTTCATCACACAAATGTCTGCCCCCGTCGGGAATCGAATCCGGGCCTCGTGGTTGGTCGGTATAGTTAGGCGTGTATGCTAACCACTCGACCAACGAGGCGGTCATTATATTACGGCATTAGTTGAATTTTCGTTGGAACTAAATGTTAATAATCCTCAAGTATTGTGTTCAAGAGTTCCTAAAATGATCGATCTGATCTCAATTTCCAATTTGCAAGAAATCGATATTCAAGAGTAACCCTACGATTAAATGAAGGTACTTATTTTTTTTATTTTTACTTTTTTTTTCTTACTTAATATAGATAGATGTCAAACATTGTGTTTGAAAAACAGTATTTCGAGTAACTCGAGTCGGGAATCAAAACCCGGAACCTCATCTTGCCTACGCCTACGCTTCTAGACCACAGAGGCATTTATAGATGTAATACTTTGTTACTGATACATTTTCCTATACACTTAAATTGATCCTCTACTCTCTAGACCTGAAGCTGAAGTAGCTAGGACTGACGGACGATAATGTGGTATTACCAATTAGGACGAGTGAGTAAAATGTATCTTCACGCCCGTATCCCAGAAATAGGCAGAGGCACATCCAGAGCATTAGGGCCTGAAGCTTCTAGTTGGACCCACAAAGTGAAAGGTGGCGAACACGGCCCGGGCAACAGTTTTTTTTTTGTTAAAAAACTACCTGTTCCTGAGAACTTCGTTTCACCCGTTCAGTTTGTTTAGGAAAAAGTAAAATGTTGTTTTTCCCAGTTTCCTCACAATCGAAAAATATAAAAAGTATCCTATGTCCTTTTCCTGGTTTGAAGCTACCTCCCCATAAATGTTTAGCCAAATCAATTCTGCCGTTCTTGAGTTATAAATAATGTAATTAGCACAACTTTGCTTTATATGTATAAGACGAGCTGTTCCGGCGAACTTCGTTCCGCCAGTTCAGTTTGTATGGGAAAAATTGAATTGTAGTTTTCCTAGTTTCCTCGCTGTTGTAAGGGATAATATGTACCCCATGTTCTTCTCCCGGTTTTAAGCTACCTCTCCATCAATTTTCAGCCTAATCGGTTTTCTTTCATAATTATTTTGTTTTTGTTGTTTTTAAGGTGTATTCTGCTATTCGGGGTACAGACAAATCCAACGAATCAAAATCCATGAAAATTGGTCCAGCAGATTTCGAGTTATAAGTGTTGTAACAAACCCATCTTTGTTTTATATGGATTGAAAAACATATTTTGAGTTGTGTAAACCGGGAATCGAACCCAAGGCGTCGTGCAATCAACGCCAATGCCGGATTACTAGACGATAGGCGATGAGGGAAAAACTTATCACAACAGCTACCATACAGTAATATCTTCAAGCAAACCCCTGGGCCATGATTCCTCAATCTCAGCAGTTCTTAAAAATGCCTCCACGTTATGGGCCCGGTTGGCAATAGGCTTGCCACCTATTGCATTGTTATTACCTGGTTGTGCCTCTGCCTACATCTTCGGGGATATGGGCATGAAGATACTTTTTTTTACTAAGTGCTGTTCGTAACATTGCCTATAGGGTATAACATATTAGGATATCCTCGAGGAACTCAAAACTGGAATAACAAGTTATTTCATGACATCGTCTTTTTATGTACCGGCTAAATTCATCAAGATATTCAAACGAGAAATAATAAAAAAACGTATTTGGTTTTTATTTATACGATATTGGAAGGCAAAAAAGCAGACGGATTTCCCAATAATAAGAAATCACGCCGCCTAGAGACACCAAAAAATGGTAATGATGCGTTGCCAACCGGAGACCGAGACACACACACACACACACACGCACACACACACGCACACGCACACGCACACGCTCACGCGTACGCACACACACACACACACACACACACACACACACACACACAAACACTATTTTCTTTGTGTTACATTATTAGGATGTACATATTAATAAGATAATCAACATAAGACATTATACAGAGGTTTATATTTGAGTACCTTCCGTGGTGTTAAATCCGTCGGACCCATATTATCTGAAGGGACCTTAAAGCGGCGAGTACAAAATGACAAGATTTTATCAACAACTATAAAATCCAATGTTAGCACGTCACTAATTCTAAACTGGCATCATCACAAATTACAATCTCCTCGCCTTCACAACCTTTCCGATAAGGATCTTTTTATTCCTGGCAAAAGGGAATCAACGTTGCCATATATACGACAAATCTCGTACCATATACGTACGTAGAAAGGGTACACTACGTTGGTTCGGTCATGTAGAAAGAATGATATATGTAAGATTAACAAACAAAACAGATATACAATGCGAGTGTGGATATCACAACAGATATCCGCTACCGGATACCTAGGCTGACGAGTTTGTTTGAATATAGAGAATATAAAATAACAATTAGTACGTATGGCAAATAATTGCTAATAACCTTATAATATATTTAATTAATAAAAATAAGAATATTGTAACTAGGTGTCAGAAAGTAATAAAAAACGTGTACGTCTTTCGTAAACGGAAGTCTGACAGGTTAACCCTAAAATATATTTAAGAAGTCACTTCAAAAATGTTTATAAGAATAAGTTAAAAAGAAATTATTCATTACGAGGTTTTATGTTGAGTTTATGAGTTATGTGGCAAAGGCAGCTTGTGTAAATAAGCCTCAGTTACTAGTACAAATTCAAAATCAAATTCATAATAGCTTTTATTACTTTTTTTTTATGTTATAGAAAGGATTTCCTGATGGTAAGAAATTTACGCCGCCTAGAGACACCAAAAGTGGTAATGGTGCGTTGCCAACCTGAGGCCGGGATGTTAGGCCTCGAGCTAAGTAAGTTTACCGGCTACCTTACCCTCCGAACCGGAACACGTCATGACGTTATGTCGGCAGGAATAGGTAAGGCGGTGGTACCAATCCGGGCGAGTCGCTGTCAAACTCTACCACCTAGTCGGATGTCACGGTTAGTGATGGTAAGCCTATGCTCGCCTTTTACGAGCTGCCTGGCAAGGAAGGCAGATAGATGGTCTATTCTACAAAGGAGCCCGGACCAATACGGGGGACAAAGATTCTTGTAACGCGTCTATATAATTCTAAAAACTACCACCGGATCGGAACGCGGCCACTCACTGAGTGACTATAACCAGGAACATTTCCTGAAATAATTTGCTCACATTAGTATAACCATCAATATTATATTCCTTCTGAAATATGAGCACCAGTCATTGCGCTATTATCTTTGTAATGTTTTTGATTGCGTTCTATTATAGAAAAAAATATACGAAAAAACATCCGATGTCTGGCAACACTGAGGGGAATCTGTGTTGCAATCGAATAGTCTTCGGGTTGATTACTAAGCGCCCTAGAGGCCAGATTTCATGGAACCAATTGCCGTTCATGCGTAGGAGAAAGTGATCGCTGGGGTAATATTATTTAAATGTAATCTCTTTTCGATACTCATTCCGTTAATACGCGGCTTGATTTAAGATGATTAAAATACGGATATCCCTAATTTAAACTACGTAAAACCTGGCACCTAAGTTAAAAGTACAAATGTATAGTATATAATATGTTCAAATAAATACATACATGATCAAATCGCTCAGGTTATGTCCGATGGTGGTGTCAAGAGTCTCCGAACGGTAATGAATGTTGGAAAAGCCAGACAGGTCTGCAAAGATCATAATCATTATCTACCATTTCCAGTATATTGAATACCCAATTGAAACCAAGTTAAATTTGATTTTATCTCGGATTCGATTCTTGAGTCAGGCAACAAAAAAAATTCAGTTTTTCCAATATTCTAATAAAAAAATGTTGCTTGGATTTGGATAAGTGTCCGGTTGGCGATAGGCATACTACTTATCACATTGTGGGACTTAGTGTCCTCGGCAAGTCGTGGGTGCCCTGGTTGTGCCTCTGTAAACTATTCGGCGATATGGGCGTGAAGATACTGTTACATAAAGCAAGGTCAAATTAATAGATTACATTTGACAGTTCATGGACATTTTAAGTTGAGTCTTTGTTTTATTATTTCATTGTTCAAAGTTAGTATTAAAATACGTTACACATATATACGTTTTAAAAAACACTTATTGTACTAATATCAATAATACATTTTTGTGTTTCATTTTGACAAGTAGTACAGAGATTGACATGTGTCAAACATGATCTATTAAATTGGCTCCACCTTAGTGCGTGTCCCAATTGGATATCGAACATAATACGTCTGTATGCTCCGTGTAAGTTAACACGCTAACCTCTCATCCAACGCTCAACCAGCTGAAATTCCATTGCACTTGGTCAATGGAACTTAGTAAGGAAATATGCGAAGTAATATTAAACAATAGGTCGCGTGCCGTCCGTGCGGCGCCAGTGTCAATGGCTCTGCATGTTGGGCGCACTGCGGTAGAATATCTATCGCCCTAGAGTAAGTTGCAAATTGTAAAACAACAGCAATAATTAAGGTTTTTTAACATTGCGACTCGTTAAGTTTTTCAAGCTGCAAGAACGCAAACCTTGACATCAGAGCTGGTTTAATTTAGAGGGGATAGGTATAATACATAAAAGTAAGTAAGTAAGTATCATCACGCCCATATCCCCGAAGAGGTGGACAGAGGTACAACCATGGCACCCACGATTAGTTGAAGATACTAGGTCTCATAATGTGAAGGTTGGCAAGCCTATCGCCAACCGGGGACACATACAATCCCGGGCAAAACCTTTTTTTTTTTAATTGGAAAAACCACATTTTCCTTTTTGTTGACCGACCCGGGATCAAACCCTGGACCTCAGGAAGTTTAGTCCAACACCTGGACCGCTAGACCATAGAGGCGATCACCTATATCAGCGAGCGATCAAGTATAATATATACCCTAAAGGATAGGTATCACTGCATAGTATAAAACAAAATCGCTTCCTCTGTTCCTTTGTATGCTTAAATCTTTAAAACTACGCAACGGATTTTGATGCGTTTTTTTAATAAATAAAGTGATTAAAGTGGAAGGTTTATATGTATATTTCATAACCGTTCGAAGCCGGGGCGGGCCGCTAGTAAAATATGTGTTGTATGCATAAATATCTTTGTAACAACTTTTTAACACACCTATACCGCAAATAAATAATTTTTATTTATTTTCGTTAAATACATAGTTATTTCAGTCTTATTCACCCTTGTGGTAGGCAGAGGGCATCGAGTGCTGATTGTCATGATCTTTGCGAACCTATCTGGCCTTCCTTGCATTCGTTAAGGCCCCATACTTAGTCAGCCAGAAGAGCCAATCAGCGCACTCCCCCGTTCCATGATTACTATGAAATATTGCGCTCTAAAGTAAATGTCGCAAGCGCCAAATCACTATTTTTGACACTATAAAAGTAATTTGAAAAAAAATATAAAAACTGAAACAGTTATCTTTTAGGTATAATACTTATCTATGTTTATGTTAAATCTGGTGTCGATATTTTCATAATTGAAGTAGACACATGGGTTTTGCTTTCAAAAAAGGGTTAACTTTTTGATTTTTTTCTATCGAGCAAAGTGAAATGAATCGTGTTTTGGAAATACTTGTCTTATAAAGCATATTAATGTTAATCTTGTGTATTTTTGTCGCCAAGATCCATAATTGCTTTGTATGAAAAAAACAGTATATTGCTGACGTATTTTAGCCTACATGGCCCCTTAACGTTTCGGAGACAATTGACACCCTTAGATAAAATCTGAGCGATTTAATCGTTGATTTTCAAACTAGGCTTCCTGGGTCATACTACCAACCTACATCCATCCACATTCACAATCCATATCTGCTTTGGCAATCTTTCGTCTGTCATTATTTCCACGTGACTGAACCAGCGAAGCATGCTCTTTCTCATTTTAACACTATAATTTTATTTTAATCCCACTCCCCTGTTACGAATGCGATCAACAGTCTTCTGTTTAATATGGCGTATATGGTAAAGTACCTTCACGCCCATATCCCTGAAGAGGTAGGCAGAGGCACAACTAGGGCACCCACGTCTAGCCGAAGCACTAAGTCTCACAATGTGATAGTTTGCAAGCCTACCGCCAACCGGGCACATATCCAATCCTGAACATCTTTATTTTCATTAGAAAATTGTAAATACATTTTTTTTATTGTGTGTTGCCCGACCCGTTGTCGAACCCCGGACCTAAGGAAGTCAGTCCGACGTCGGACCACTAGATCACAGAGGTATATATTAGTATGTATCTTTATTTAGATACCTTATTTCGCTATCTGCTATCTTCCGGTGTATCTTAAGAAGACATCGAATTAGCAAAATAATGTTTAATTTCCCTCAATTAGTAACAAACTTTGTTAAATAAAAATACGCATATTGCATGCGTACGTGCGCGCGTTTCTTTGAGTGTGTGGCATCATATTTCTTAGGTATCGATCGATTTCGATGCAACTTTTTGTGAAGCTCTCATAACCGACATGGTTCTTATCTGGTATACTGATAAGTTTTGTACGATTTTATTGAATACAAAATATAACAAGAAAATTTTATTCCCGGATGTCTATGAGACTTTTCAGCAATGATTATTAAATTCATTGTGTTCGATTTATTTATCCATATACGTACCCTGTTGAAATCAAGAACTCGTTCGTCTATTAAATGCGTGGAAGTTATTATCTGTGTTGAAATCAATGTTGTGGAAAATTAAACTTTCAATATTAAATCGTTTTGAGTAAGTAAATTTACAAAGTAGGGATGCTGTAGCCTCATTGATCGCTAGGTGTAGTTCTCTTAGTAGTCTGTGACCGCTAGTAGAATAAAACACGTTAATAGACTCCAAAAAAAGGTTAATAATTTGACAGTATATTTTTTTTAATTACTTTGTCCTTTTCTGGGACCGGCTAAGACTATTAGCCCATGCTGCCAAGTCTTCCGTATAAATAAATTCTTTTTAACATCACAAGTCGTAAGTCATAGGTCATAA
The DNA here is from genome assembly GCA_002245475.1 of Calephelis virginiensis. NCBI lineage: Eukaryota > Metazoa > Arthropoda > Insecta > Lepidoptera > Riodinidae > Calephelis > Calephelis virginiensis. The sequence goes on from NJDC01058233.1 coordinate 166,395, forward strand.
GTAAAACTCATATCAGGGTCTTGAGTAAAGCGGTGGCCTCGTTACTCAAGCTCATTTATTGAGATTTGGCGACAACGAGGAAAAACACGATACTATAAATTCTTCATAAATATTTTACTTGTACACTTGAACTAAACAACATTGAATTAAATGTCACCTAAATAATTTTACCCATAATTTGACACGAAGTTCAGTAATTACGAAAAAACTACGACCATCTTCTTTCACGATAGTAAGTACAAAAACTTTTTTTTTCGTATATTTGCTACGCGATTACTTGGTCAATAACTAACCTATTTCTATGATTATTTTTTGGAAAAGTGATGGTGACTGGTGATTCTAAGGTGGTCCGTTAATAATTTTATAATGATTCGATTAGGAATTAGAAATTTTCATCGATGTTAGAAATTATATATATATAAATGTATTAATAAGCATAGCTCAAAACTAGTAGGATTTAGATAAAAGTTACATGTGACCATTTTGGAATCATATTATCTTCGAAAAAATAGTGATCAAATCGACATTCACCTTCTCTTCTACTCACCTTCAATACATTTTTTTTAAAAAAAAAAGAAAGAAAATTATTTATTTGCGGAATATGTGCGTAAATGAGATGTTACAAATATATTAAAATATATCAACATATTCTACTATGTTTTGGTGATCAAATATTTTATATTTTACAAATAAATATCGTTATATACATATATTTTAACTTTTAAGCTAATTATTAATATTTATAACTAGTTCAATTATTTATTACCAAACAATTTAAATGTATACTTAAATTTAAACCTGTCTACCATAAACTAACTACTACTTTTGATGTCTCTAGGCTAGACTTTGCTAACTAGACGACTAATTAGTCTGCTCATTTGCCTTCCAATAACATAAAAATGTTGAAGACATTTAACCTTATACAATACCTTCGTAGAATCTGTGGTATTTCCAAAAGAAACAATTTATGTCTTACAAGGAAAGACCGTAGTTATTCCAGAAATGTTGGCAACGCATTCATGATACTTATGTACGTGAACTGCAGTAGTCACTTACCGTCAAGTGCCTCACTTGCTGGCCTACATTTCTACAAAAAAGTATCTTCTCGTCCATATCCCCGAAGAGGTAGGCAGTGGCACAGCCAGGGCACCTACGACTAGCCGAAGACACTAAGTCCCACAATGTGATGGTGGCAAGCCTATCGCCAACTGAGCACATATCCAATCCCGAGCAACATTTTTTTTTACTAAAAAATTGGAAAACCACTTTTTTCTTTCTGTTGCCCGACCCCGGATTCGAACCCGGGACCTCATGCAGTCAAGTACAACACCAGAACCGCTAGACTACAGAGAAGACATTTCTATAAAAACAGAGGTACCACAACCCTTTTACAATTTACTGCTTATTAAATATTAACTTTACAAAATTACGCCTAAACGTCCTAAATATCTAAAGATAATATAACCGGGCTTATTATACTCGAAACGGAAGCCAGAGAAGCTGGCTTTTGGTTAATTAAATCAGGATAATAAGGTTACAAAATTGAGATAAACAGAAGGAATAAGCCCTTTCTTATGCGTTACTTCCCTTCTTTTTCACTTCTTCACTTCTCTAGACAATTCCATTTTTTTAGTCCTTTTTTCTGAAGGAAAATACATGTTTTTTTTTCGTGAGACAGAATGTAGATTAATCGCTTACTGTCTTATTAATAAATACAAAGTAAAGTACTCCAAGGTTTAAACTGGTATTATAGTCTTTATTACAATGTAAAACAGAATATAATATCAACTTAATCTTACACCTACCCGACACCACATTTATTAATAAGACGGTGTATGTATGTATGGTATAAGTAAGTCCAGCGTACTTTGTTCCACCCGTTCAATGGTATGGGAAAGAATAAAATGTTATATTTCTTAGTTTTTTATTCTAGTTCCTTAGGGATTAAAAGTATCTTGTGTATTCCTGGTAATAAGCTATCTCCTCTAAAATTCTCAGTGTAAGTGTGACTAATGCGACTCTTTTAAATATGCAGATAATACTAGGAAGAAGTACCCTATTACGAGTACACACTAGAAAACAACAGTGCGAAGCTCTATTTCGATCATTCTCTCTTTACAGAAAGGCCTATTTGACGCCAATAAGCCTGATATCGTGCTGGTAAACTGATCAACTATTTTTATTGCTGATTGCAATTTGCAATTTTTATTGCAATTTGTGGCTGGTGACCGTGAATTGTGGCACTCTTTGGCTTATGCCTAGTGGACGTCCTCCGGCTGATGATGATGATAATGCCATAATTCCGAGTCACAGTTGAAAGCTGAGCAGGACAAGTTGCCTAAATGCTTCTTAGCTAACGAGGTTACCGATATTGACTGAAAAATAATTGTCCCAATAGTCTTTCTTTATTTCTTTACATTTTGCCATTCGCGTTACCATTTTGTCATTATCAAGTAGAAATTTGCATCAAGTTAACTGATTTACCAAAATCGGGTTATAATTATTTAAAATTGGTCACAAGTTTTCAATAAAAGTTAGGTCATGGTCTTGAGTAAAGTGGTGTCCTAATTACTCAAGGTCATATAGTGAGATTTGGTGGCAACGAGGAAAATCACGATATGCTGATTTCTTCATGATTATTTCATTTGCACACTTTCACTGAACAAAATTGTACAAAATGCCACCAAAATTGACTAATTTCACTCAATCTCAACACGAAATTTAATAATTATGAAAAAACTGCGACCATCTTTTCTCTTGATGACGCTAAAACTCCTCCCTATAGTCGTCTCCGTAAACGACCTCAAAGCAAAGACTTACACCCAACATCTAAAGAATCTCTCGTTAAATTGCTGGGCTAGGGACAGATTCAGAAGGCAGTACTACTGGGGTTGGCACGCATTGTGAGGAAGTTTCTCAGTTTGTCGCCATGACCACTGACGGTTTAGTCAAAAGACCAATGTCTGTGGAAATATGTTTCTTGTATTTTTATTTTAATATGCTTTTTATTTAATGTATAAATGTAAGAAATTAAAAAATACATAAATATAATAAAATATCGCCTGTGTGGTCCTGGTAACTTTTCGAGAATATGGTCGTGAAGATTGACCTGCCGTTGGGAATCGAACCCGAGCCTCGCTGTTCGTCCTTGTAGTTATGCGTGTACGCTAGCCACTCGAGATACGACGTGGTCAAAGGCGGTCGTATTTAAATGCAGCCTTTTTTGATATTTTAATTTTACTATTCTGCCGTAAATTACCTTTTTAAGCAATAATATAATTGGCAACTCGAGGTAATACCCCAAAAAGGATTTCCCCTTAAAAGCAATGTCAAAGGCAAAAGCTTAAAACAGGTAAAAGAGTTTATTATGTTAATATTTTAATTTAAATGAAAGCTTGATCTTGTTTACAGGTGGAAATAAAAGTTTCAAAATATTTTTTTTTTTTGTGTTCACGATTTTCTTCTTAAACAATTTGTAAAGCGTTAGGTGAAAGAAAACTAATATTTCTTCTTTTTTCCCGTGTTGGTACCGGTTCCTTTGCAGAATAGACCATCTGCCTTCCTGCAAGGCAGCTCGTAAAAGGCGAGCATAGGCTTACCGTCACTAACACAGTGATATCTGACCGCCTTACCTATTCCGACGTGTTCCGGTTAGGAGGGTAAGTTAGCCGGTAAACTTGCTTTTGTTCGAGGTCTAACATCCCGGCCTCAGGTTGGCAACGCACCATTACCACCTTTGGTGTCTCTAGGCGGCGTCAATTTCTTACGATCAGGAAATCCGTCTGCTTGTTTGCCTTCCAATATCATTAAAAAAATACATTTTATGCAGTTTTAATACATGTTTCCACAGCGTTTAACATGAAATTATATTACTAAGACAATTTACATAACCAAGAAGGCAATTAGTTTCGACATTTTGTTATAATAGTTCTGTTTTATGACCTCATAAAGGAAAAACCTGAACTAAAGTTGGGTCAATGTATAAGATCACATTTGCCAAATGTCAATCTATGTAAACTCTTAACAATGAGATCCGGGAAATAGTGGGATTGAAAGAAAGTGTTGGTGTTAAAATGCTAAAGGGCATGTAGAAAGAATGATATATGAAAGATTGACACAGCAGATATACAATGCGTATGTGTATGTAAGTACCCGGGGAGACCAAGGTTGACATTCCACGATCAGATCACTCGGATATTATCCGAGGGTGGTGTCAAGAGTTTCCGAAACCGGCGTGTTTGTACGAAAAGATGAAGGAAGCTAGACAGGTTTGTCAGGATCGATTCGTGAGGTCTGGCACTGGATACGCTCTGCTTATCGCGTAAGGGGCTTAGCGTAAAGATATATGTATGTAAACTCTTGTCAAAATAAAACATAAAAATACGGGAGTTTTGACGCCATCGTAAGAGCAGTTTATATTACACACAATTTACAGCAGAGGTTCCCAAAGTTATTTCATGTAACGCCCACTTTGAAAGTCAGTTGTTTTGTAGCGCCCCCCCCCCCTCGTTTTTTTCTTGTCAATAACCTCAATAACATATTTGTTGCGCCTAGTTTAAAAAAAAACATTTTTTTCAAGATTTATACCGCCCCCCTCTAGGCTTCCAGCGCCCACAAGGGGGCGTTATCGCCCACTTTGGGAAAGGCTGATTTACAGGCTTGCCACCTACATTACAACTTATTTTAAGCTTTCTGTTTACTAAATTATTCTAAACTTGAATTTCTGACTGAAATTTTGAAGCAATATTAATACTTGTTTCCTTTTATAACATATTTTTGGAGACTTTTTAAAATGTAACATCTTCCGAGATTACTTTAACCGAAAAAAAAGCCTATATTTTAATGCATGTTAATTAAATTATTTATAGACTGTTACTTGTGAACTGAACTTTCTTGTAAGTTTTTTTTTGAAGATGATATCAATGTCACCAAGTCAGGATCTGATGATGGAATCCCAGAGAAATCGAGAAAATGTTTATAGCAGATTTACTACTACATTAGTATTATATTCACAACTACTAAACAAATCTCTTTTATATTACTTGTAATTGCCATTGCCTTTGTGTCAGTGTCAACTACAGACCTAAAGAGTAGGGTATCCTGGATTTTTGTCTATAAAAGATGCAAACGGATAAGTAGGTCTCCTGAAGGAAGGTCATTACCCTCGGACATTTAAGATAATCAATATTAATCATAATCGACCTTTAACACATAATGCCTTTCAGTCTGGAAATATTTCTCGGAAAAATTAAACAATTATTTTGAAGCAAATATTTCAAATGTTGAAAATTATAGTAGGTACATATATGTACATTCTCAAATATAAGATATAAAAAAGTAATCTGACGTCGCCTGGCAAATTTCTTTAATAAGTCCTATCCTATCCTACTAATAATATAAATGCGAAAGTTTGTATGTTTGTTTATTACTCCTTCACGTAAAAACTACTAAACTGATTTTCATGAAATTTGTTTGTTTATATATATCCCGAAACAATGTTCCTGTGTAACATTAACCACGCGGACAACGCGGCAGGCAACAGCTAATATAATATAATAGTAAAAGAGCACAACGGATTCATTAAAAATATTCTACGACATTAGTTGTTTTTTTTATTCGGCATTTTCATATTCAATTCGGCTTTTTCTCTTATTCAATGTATCCAAGGCCACAGACTAAAGGGGGAAGGGAAAGAGAGAGAAACGTCAAACTTATAACACACCTTAAAAACACCTTGAAAAAAGCATATAAAATTTTAGTTAAATCTAACAGTAGACAAAGCAAAAGGTAAAGCTACTAATTAAATAAAACTATTACTTTACTAACATTTGTTATTTAATGTGTCAGATCCTAAAACATACATCCTAACTAGAAAAGCCTTCACATAAAACGGGAAAATGTTCATTAAATTAGACAAATACATAAAAGAAAAGTTATTCCATATTTTGTGTAAACATATCAGGTATCCGTTACGATGGCTGAGCCTTGTTTTAATGTTAATAAAAATAAATGGAAAAGTTTTTTCTGTGCGAGTCAAATGAAAAAGTTATGGGACGTGAGGATACTGCAAAGACGGCGGACCCACCTGCTGAATAGAATAACGAACTAATTACGACCTTCCTAACTTTCTCAAAAACTAAAATATTTCCCTGAAATGTCACCTCGGGATACGCGCTCTGAATTTCGATGAATACTTTTTTTTTTAACACTACATAGTATAAAACAAAGTCGCTTCCTCAGTCCCTATGTCCCTTTGTATGCTTAAATCTTTAAAACTATGCAACGGATTTTGATGCGGTTTTTTATAAATAAAGTGATTAAAGAGGAAGGTTTATGTGTATATTTTATACTGGTGTGAAGCCAGGGCGGGCCGCTAGTTAGAAAATAAAGCAGACGCAATATGACAAATTTTAGTCTATTGACATGTAACATACATACAAGTCTTCATGCCAAGTCCCTTACGGGGTAGGTAGAATGTATCGAGTGCCAAACTTCACAAACCTGACAAACCTGTTTGGCTTCCTTCACATCAACCACCATTTTTCATACAAACATTTTTGTATTGAGTCCCCGAAACCAGCGCGTTTGTGTGAAAAGGGTAGTAAATGTGGATGAAACAAGACTAGTCTGCCAGGACCGTGAGGTTTAGCATTTAATACTCTCTGTCTACCTCGTAAGGGACTTAACGTGTAGATATTTATGTATGTATGTAAAATATACCTGATGTTAAAATAATTGAAAACTTGTAACTAAAATTTTCAATTGAAAAAAGTAACTGATAGCACTCCCTGTGGTCATGATCTCCGGTAGTATGACGCCAGCAGATGCCCCAGAGAGCTATGATTCACCGCCTAAACCTCATTAACAGACGCAATCTGAGACGACTTTCTAGAGCAGAATTGTATATTACACTTAATTAAAAGTATTTCAGTACCAGTGCTTTTATACGAAATGGACGAGATATCCATTTTAACTTTTAGTTTTTTCTTTTTCTATTATTATTTTTTTCTTACTTTATTTCCTTATTGACACAAACTCAAGTAAATGTAAAATTATACAAAAAGCGACCTTATCTCTTAAAGAGATTTCTTCCAGCAAACCCAACTCCAATTCTCGATCAATAATCGATTTTGATGGTTCCCTTTTGGGAAAGTAGATAGATTCTAAGATAGTCTCGTTCAAATTTGATCAAGATCCAGTTTTTAACCGAACCAAAAAGAAAAGGTTCTCAATTCGACTGCGTGTTTTTTTACATTATTTGTATGTTTGTTAGATTTTTTTTATTATATTGAAAAGCAAAGAAACAGACGTATTTCCTGAAGGTAAGAAATTCACGCCAAAGGTGGTAATGGTGCGTTGCCAACCTGAGGCCGGGATGTTAGACCTCGAGCAAAATTAAGTTTACCAGATACCTTACCCTCCAAAGAGGAATACGTCAGCATTAATGTTATGGGGGCAGGAACAGGTAAGGCGGTACATAGTACCAATTCGGCTAGTCGCTGCAAAACTCTACCACCTTGTAGAATGTCACAGTGCTAATGACGATCTAATGATAGCCTATGTTCGCCTTTTACGAGATTCCTGGCAGGAAGGCAGATGGCCTATTCTGCAGAGGTGTCCGGATCAACATGGGGATTAATAATAATTACTCGGTTTATAGCCAACTGATTTCGATGATTATTTATTAGAAAAATAGTCCGTAATAATAAAAAGTGGTTCTATATTAATTTTATCATAGTCCGACAAGTCGTTTATGAGTTACTAGCCAACCCGGCGAACTCCGTTTCACCACCAGATGGTATTGTACTCACACACCACGTACTGTCGCCATCTGCTGTACCACCATGCAAAGCTATATTGGTTTGTAGTACATGCTATGTATAAAAGATAGCGCTCTATCTGAAAACGGTTTTCCCTGTTTTCCTACTTTTCTGTTGAAATTTATCCTGAATTTTGTTTGCTATAAACCTCACGGTGCTAGAGATCTTTCTAACGAATGCAAAATCGTGGAAAGCAGTTGGTGCTTTCTGGAGTTATAGCGTCAGGAAGGAAAACCCGACTAATTTTTTATATATATAAAAATAAGATTAAGTCGTCAACATAAACGAAAATTGAATGCATTATTAAGTACAACTCAAAAACTACTAGAATGTTGATAAAATTTATGTAGGACCATTTCGATATCACTAGTGGTCGCCTATTGGTCGAAATTCGACCTTGATAAATTTTAATAATAAATATCTTGTTAGTAAGAACGCCATCTTCATTTATCAAGACCAACAACTTTGTTTCCAAAGTTTTTAGTGCGCCATCTGTGATCTTTTATCGATATCATCAATATATTTGGTTGTGTGTGTCAAATGCATGGTATTACGTATGTTTAATTTTTTGAATTTATGCACTTTATAAATATTAAAATTAAAAAATATTAGCGTTCTACACTTCTCCTACACATAAACATAAGTGTGGCAAATTTGAACCTCCGTCAGTGCAATTTTTGTAAAAAGGGGTCCAAAGATTTTGCTTCACGTATTAATATTATGATTTGCTATATCTCGTTATCATTAGCTGCCATTAAAAAAATATCAAATCGCGAACTAGCATTGAAATTGGGGTGAATTTTTGCACTTTAACTGCAGTTAAATTGATCTAAATATTATTGCACAAATCACGGCTCCACTTAGTTGAAAATTAAAAATGAACAAAATACGAAATTACTTTTACTATTATTTTTTACAATTTAATTACTTTATATTTATTATTTATATATTCTTTTGAGTATTTGTAACAATATAGCTGATAAAATAAGCAAAGTGATTTCCGTTGTTTTTTTAATCCTTTCTTTCCTCTTAATTTTTTTAATGTACCTAAAAGAAAACCTAAATCTAGTCAAACCTAGTCATTTTTAACCTACTCTCTCTTTTTGAAAAGGTAGGTCATGATTCATGACTCTGAGGTAAGTCCTATATAACTTTTATTATAATTCGACTAAGGGTTTATAAGTTATACTTAATAATTCAAAAATGTTTAATGGTGGTGACATCTGATTATGTAAAATAGTAATTTAAGTGCAGTATAACTTTTTTATGATATTGGAAGGCAAACAAGCTAACGAATTTCCTGCTGGTAAGAAATTCATGGTAATGGTGCGTTGCCAACCACAGGCCGGGATATTAGGCCTCAAGCAAAAGTAAATTTACCGGCTACCTTACCCTCCAAACCGGAATACGTCACGACGTTATGGCTGCAGGAGTAAGTGAGGCTGTGGTACCAATCCGGGTGAGTCGCTGCTAAACTCTGCCACCTAGTCAGATGTCACGGTGTTAGTGACGGTAAGCCTATGCTCGCCTTTTACGAGCAGCCTGGCAGGAAAGTAGATGATATATTCTGCAAAGGAGCCCGGACCAACATGGGGATAACTGCAAAAATCCTAGTCCAATTTACTTACAGTTAAAAAGAAACAGTTACTTTTTTAAGGATTTATTGATTCCGAGATGGTCCCATGTAAATTTTATCAACATCCGACTAATTTGAGTTATACTTGAAAATGCATTAATGTATACACTACGTGTGTTACCAATTACACATAAAAATTAAAAAAAACATACAGCAGAGTTGATAGCCTCCTCCTTTTTGCAGTCGTTTGAAAATAGCAAAAAATTTAATAAGACTCTTACTTTAGCGACTTGTATACGTCCAGAATATCTTAAAGCAATTATCCAGAAAACTAAAGCTTTAAAAGAAATGAGTCCGCTCGAGCATTCATTCGAGTATATTATTGGTTTAAGACAATTAACTAAAGAGATAAAGGAAGGTATCGATGTTATTCAGGAAAATGACGCAGCCTCATAAAGCTCCAGTGATAGGCCGCACGGAGACAGAATGAGTCAACGGAATGCCACTTAACTGTATTATTAGGCTAAGAGCTCACGGCGCGGTTTTCACCCGCGCCCGCCATGTTTACGGGTCCACAGCTACTGTAAAATGTAGATTTATATGCAAAAAGTAAGAACACATTTGACAACTTGTTTTACACCCGCAGTGCCCGCAGTTGTTTGCGGTTCCAGCGGCACTGGTCAACCGAATGTAGAATCGTACAAATTTAAGGGCGTTAAATTCAACAGCGACGGCTTTGTGATCGCACAAATTATGGGTCTCGAGAGTATGAAAATAAAAGCGCAATGCCACGACCGCGGCTGGAGCGAGTGGAAACCGCTGCGTGAGTTCTTAGCCTTACTTATCTACTGCCGCCTATGAACGATGTCGATACATTTACTGATTGAGTAATTACTGATGTGAACGGTTTATTAATGCTCAATAGGAATGATATGTGTTCATAAAAATAATGTGAGTGTTACCAGCTCCAAAAAGGAGAAGGTTATCAATTCAACGATGTTTTTATGTTTGTTACGCGATAAATCGGCTAGTAGTGGTTTTGATTGTTATATTCTGGGAAGCTAGGTAATGATTCTAAGGTCGTCCCAAATTAATTTTATTATAACCCAAGTGGTTTTTGTGTTATATTTAATACTCGCTGTTGCCCAAGGCGTTGCCCGCGTGGTCCCACAGGAACATTGTTTCGACATAAAAACTATCCTATGTTGTAATCTAAATTACCCTCTGTGTATGTACCAAATTTAATGAAAATCGGTTCAGCGGCTTTTGCGTGAAGGAGTAACAAATATATAAACAAAAACACTTTCGCAATAATAATATTAAAAAATAATAATAATAGTATTGTTACCTCTGTGGTCTAGCGGTCCAGTGTTGAACTTGATTGACTTCGTGAGTTCCGAGGTTTGATCAATCGGTCGGTCAACAAAAATAAAATTTGTTTTTCAAATATTTAATATTAAATAATTATGAAAATAACGTTGAAGGGGATTGGACATGTGGTCGGTTTTCGATAGGCATGTCACCTAACATATTTTGAAACTTAGTTTTTTCGGCTAGTCGTGGGTTGGTAGTGCCTCAGCCTACCCGTTAGGGGATACGGGCGTTAATATACTTTTTAGTGACGCTTTAATTTTAAGTAGGTATCTCGTAGATATCGAGGCACGACTATAACGGAACACCTAGGTATCAAACCTGATAAAAACAGAATTACTAACTCTTGACGTCACAATCACATGTTTACGTACCTACATCAGCACGCACTACACGCGCACACAACTTCAACACACACAGACGCGCGAGAGAACACACAAACGTAAACACACATGCACACGAATAAACATTGTGTCTAGTTATTATTATATTGTTGATTGGGTCTTAAATTATTGGTTCTGGATATAAATCACTAGCGGCCCGGTTCGCACTTCGCTAAGTATATGACCATTATATGACCGAATTCATGGCATAACACAACAACACAAAAAAGAAAAAAACAACCGAAAGAAGTTTCAATTTGACTGAAATATACCTACACATTATTGACAAAATTTTCCACCATTTATTGAATTTATTTGTTACAAAAAATCTGATAAATGAAGAACTGTTCGACCGATTTTATGCAATGTTCACATAAACTATCTACCAAATAGTCCAAACAAAGCCTTATAAACATTTGGTTTGGATAGGTGAGCCCGTTCTTGAGTTATAAAATTACAACGAAAAGTGGCATTGATTTAAATTTTTGAGGTCAACTCACTCTGACTAATAAAATAAATAAATATCCTTGGAAAACTTACACAAATTGAATCTAACCCCAAAGTAAGAAAAGCAAAATTCACGCCGCCTAGAGGCACCAAAAGTGGTAATGGTGCGTCATCAACCTGATGCCGGGATCTTAGGCCTAGAGCAAAAGTAAGTTTACTGGCTACATTACCATTAGAACCGAAATACGTCATCGGTAAGCGCTGACGTTATGGCGGCTGGGATAGTTAATGCGGTGGTATCAATCCGGGCGCGACGCCCGAAACTCTACCACCTAGTCAGATGTCACGGTGTTAGTGACGGTAAGCCTATGCTCGCCTTTTACGAGCTGCCTGGCAGGAAGGCAGATGGTCTACTCTGCCGGCAAACACGGGGAAAACCTCAAAAAAATATCTTACAGGAATTTCAAAGCGGACCAATTTTGTCATAGACAATTTATGCATAGTTTTAACCGTTTACGCAGTAAACGCTACTGAAGCTTAGAACATTTTGGGCTTAGCGCTAAATCCAAGCTTTTAAAGTAGGTGAAAGACTCGTTCTAAATTTTCATTATTATAGACACTAGCGAAGTTAATAAAAGCTGCTTAAAATTTAAGCCTATAAGTATTTTATCTTGATTTTATTAATAAGACATAACAACAGTATTCATAACTCGCGAATTGAATTAGCTCTGGCAGGTAATTGATTCCATAATATGAAAAGAGTTTCCATAACATAAACAAGTTCAAAGGAGTACAGTCCTAAGAATTTTAATAAATTCACGGCACGTAAAATATAATATATCTACCCACACTCCGAGTGCGGGTTGTGAACAAATATCTAAATGTAATTTCCATGTGTCCCGCAATGTTTTCCCAGAAAATATTAACATGAAGGGGATCTCTTAAGTAAGTTGCAAAAAATGTACGTGATTTCACTTCAAAGTCCCTTTTGTCTTTACGGAGGGAACGCATAAAAGTACTGCCACGGGAACGGCACATACGAAAAAATTACGCAACGTAATGATGATGTGTCCGTACTCTCCTTGAGGACGAAATATTTTCTCAGGCCGGAATGTATACAAGACGCAACAAACTTTACTCCAGCCTTATAATATGACGTAGTCAACAGGACAGGTTTTTTTTTTAAATACTGAAACCTCCTATATGTTTTTTTATTAGCAAGATTTTTTTGCAGCATATTATTGCATGAAATTAATAACTCAGGGGGTTCTCATCGATAAAGTATCTTCACGCCCATATCCCCAAGGATTTGGCAAAGGCACAACCAGGACATCCATGACTAGCTAAAGACACTAAGTCCCACAATGTGATAGGAAGCATATCGCTAGCTGGACACATATTTAATACCGGGCAACTTTATCTTTATTAGAAAATACACAAAGAATACACATTTTTTATTTTTTTTTGTTGTCCGACCAAGGGCATAATTATCTCATCAATACGTTACTTTTATTGAGGTTAGAAATATAGTATTACTACCAGAAAGCAAAATGTCTATCTGATTATGCTAATCCTGTTAAATTCTCTGTCAAGGTGGTCTTCTCAATTTTGCAAGATGCCAGATATTTTAAAACTTAAAAAATAACCGAAACACAATAATAACGTTGATCGATAGATTCTATACTTCTTATCGTCGGTGCTTGGTGGAATTCCATTCTTGATGCAATTTACTTACATACTGACCTCAGGTTGGCAACGCACCATTACCATCTTTGGTGTCTCTAGGCGGCGCTAATTTCTTACCATCAGGAAATCAGTCTGCTTGTTTGCCTTCCTATAACATAAAAAAACAAGTCCAAATATTTTAGTTTATATGGCAAAGGACAGTAATAGACTATATTGCACTGTTTTTGAGTTTCACTTAAGCAGCTAAGGATGAACTAACTTTTATGAAATTTGGTAAAAACCACACATGCATATTTACTTAACATTTACTATTAATTAAACGATTTTTATTTTTTAAACAAAATCAATGTTTATGATTACACAATTAGATATAAATTCAAATAGATAAATGTAGTTATATAAAATTCTCGTGTCACAATGTTCGTTCCCGTACTCCTCCGAAACGGCTTCAGCGATTCTCATGTAATTTTTCGAGCATATTGAGTAGTTCTGAGAATCGCCTAACACCTATTTTTTATAACCCAAAGTGATGAGGGTGAATCCCAGCAAAAAAAATAGCAGAACAACGTCTTCTGGGACAGCTAGTGTCGTTATAACACAGAAGGCGCATAGCCCTGTCGCGTGTTGATGCACTGCTCCACTGTAGATATTTAATTCAAAAGGAGCGTCAATTAAGACCGCATTACCGTTGTGGAGTGCCGCGCAGTAACTTGCCCGGGCAGAGATCCACCGCCTTACCAATTCTTGCCAGTATAATAACAGCGTTATTTCAATACGGTCAAGAGGATGATGTAGCCGGTAGACTCATACATGAGGAGTAACCCTGGCCACAGGATATCAACGTACCTATGGTGACTATAAGACACAACAGACCTAACATCCCGCCCACAGGAAAGCGATGCACCTGTAACATCGATTGTGTCTGCAGGTCACGGTTATCTCTTACCATACTTATCTTACTAGGTGGTCGAGTTTCGCAGCGACCCATACGGATTGGTACTACCACCTTTCGCTATAATTTCAGCACTTGCCGTTAAGGTGTTCCTAACAGTGCGGCCTCGGATTGGCAACGCACCATTACCAGCTTTGGTGTCTCTAGGTGCGTGAATTTCTTACCATCAGGAAACATACTTGTTTGCCTTTCAATATCATAAAAATAAAAAAAATCATCAGTAACTCTTAGTTAACCTAAATTACACGACATATCTTTAAAATATATCTTTTCATAAAAAAACTCTGTTCTGTGGACTATACTGTAACATACATACTTCTGTACTCGTACGCTCATTACTAAACTATTTTTCTTCAGTGCAGAGTTTCCAGAGCAAACCACTAACGTTTTTGGTCATAACTTTTTAATAGAGCTACCAATTCGAACCAGCTTCTTAAAACTTTTAACTATGAAAGTAGAAGCTTATAAGGTAAATTTATTCCGTTTCATGTTCGGAAAACTTTTTAAAGTTAATTATACTGTAATATAACCTGTCTAGTCGAAATTCCCTTTAAAATGAGATTTTTTTTTTTCCAAAATATTTAAATATTTATAACTCGGCTTACAAAAGAATTTATAAATCTATTAAAACTAGTTTTTGTAAACACCATCTATATATAGTTATTATTACTAGTGGTAAATTCGACCATAATAAATTTTAATATATTGTTGATAAGAACGCCATCTTCATTTCTCAAGACCAACTACTTTGTTTCCAAACTTATTAGTGCGCCATCTGTGATCTAGTGGTCGAGCGGTCCGGGTGTTGGACTTGACTGCATGAGGTCCCGGGTTCAAATCCCGGGTCGGCCAACACAAAGAAAATTGGATTTTTCCAATTTTCTAATTAAAAAAAAATGTTGGTCGGGATTGGAAATGTGCCCGGTTGGCGATAGGCTTACCTATCACATTGTGGGACTTAGTGTCTTAGGCTAGCCGTGGGTGCCTTGGTTGTACCTCTGCCTACCTCTTCGGGGATATGGGCGTGAAGATACTTTATTTGTTTGTATGGGTCAAATTCGTGATAGTACGTGTAATGTTTTATTTTTTGAATTAATGCACTTTACAAAAAATATCATTAAAAAGTATTTGCGTTCTGCACTTCTCCTATATAACTACAAGTGTGCCAATTTTTATGCTCCTGCGTCCGCGCAATTTTCGTAAAAATGGATTCAAAGTCTTGGCATCACGTATTAATCTATAAATAAAAAAAATGTTTACTGTACAAATTACACTTTAAGATATAAACCAAAGTAAGAAACTTATGTGCTTAGGTATGTTACGGGTAGTAGTTTAAATCATTTATACACGGAATTTCTTAAACTTTAGTTACCGGAATAAATACAAAATCCAAACTCGTAAAAATTCGATGTTCATCACACAAATGCCTGCCCCCGTCGGGAATCGATTCTTACAACTGTATGACAAAGAAGTACATTTTTTTAAACAATAATAAGAAATACCCATCGTCATTAGACAATAAAGATGGTACTGGTGTGCTGCTGAGGCAGGTCACCTAAACCTCTCGCGTATGTCCTCGCCTATCTAATGACGATGATTTTTATAGCGACAGGCGTAATGCGTATGATAACAAGTCGAAATAAAATGTCACAAAACTCTTTCCCTAGAAAGCTAAATAAAGTTCTAATTTTATATTCCTCCGTCAGCGCAATTTTCGTAAAAAAGGGTCCAAAGATTAAAAATAAGTTTAAACCACATTTCATATTTGTGACCGTATCCCCATAGGCGTAAGCAGAGGTGAAATCAGGGCATTCCCGATTAGCCGAAGGTTCTTAGTCCAACAAAAATGTTACAGTTGACAAACTTATCGCCAACCGTACACTTAGTTATTTCAGGTCCGAGCTCATTTGCAGTATAGGCCATCTGCCTTCCTGCTAGACAGCTCATAAAAGGCGAGCTTAGGCTCACTGTCGCTAACACCGTGACATGACTAGGTGGTAAAGTTTCGCAGCAATTCGCCGGATTGGTACCACGCCTTTACCTATTCCATCCGCCGTAACATCAATGTTTGCCATTGACGTGTTCCGGTTTGGAGGATAAATAAAATTACCACCTTTGGTATTCCTAAGCGGTGTAAATTTCTTACCATCAAGAATCCATCTGCTTGTTTACCTTCCAATATCATAAAAATAAAATTACTAAATTTCTATGTATTAAACTTTATTGCTATAAAAAGTACCAAAATGAAATATTAAGATAATAAATAGTCTATTCGACAAGTTAAAAATGGTACAATATAGAGATACTACTCTTAAAATTATATGCGATAGCTCATTGAATCCGGAATGACGTCTAAAAAAATGTGCCCAAAGCGTGTATTAGCACATAAAAATTGCAAAAGTTATAAACAATTAAAGACGAAAAAAAATGGCATTTCGTTTTTTTCCAATATGTAATAAAATATTAATATTTCAGGAATTAAAAAAAAAAGATCTTTAAAGAGGAGAAAATTTCCAATAAAAAAATTCCTAACTCCCGGAACTCTATCTCCATTATTTGTAATTTTAACAACAATGATTAAATTTTTATGTTTTTGTTCAACTAAAAAAAAAAATAACAAACAAAATATAAATATTTTTGAAGCTTTTATGACACGATCTTGTTAAGTATATATGTAAGAAAGGCTCTACGAAGCGAAATTTTTTACGACCATTATTTAAGCATTTTTTTTTTCACTTACAATTAAGACAGTTCGAGAAAATTTCGTAACTTAACAATTATTTAACTTGTTGAAAAATTAACTTTAAGTATAATTTCCAACGGGAATAAATTATTTAGTGTTCAAAGCACACACTAATATTTTTATTTAATAAAAAAATAAAATTGTGTGTGTACTTATGTACACGCGTTAGAAGTTATACTTCTTCGGCGTAATAAGATAAAAATCATTTTAAAAACTAAAATGTTATCTATAGCTAACTTCATCATGTCGGTTTTTAGTGACGGTGTGCGCCCGCATCGTAAAAATTTACCCTCATCAATTTTTCCTAACGCGCCAAAAGAAGTATAACTTTAAAATAAAATTCAATACCTTTCATAAACTTGCATTTGAAGCCACGCGCGCAACTTAAAAATATCGCGCGTAGACCTATTT
>NJDC01058233.1:184678-207759 GCA_002245475.1 Calephelis virginiensis
AAAAATGATACTAAATAGAGATACTACTCTTAAAATTATGTGCGATAGCTCATTGGATCCGGAATGACGTCTAAAAAAATGTGCCAAAAGCGTGTATTAAAAATTGCAAAAGTTAATTTAACGCTGAAAAACAACATTACTTGAATTTTTAAGTTTTTGTTCAAGTAAAAAAAAAATGTTGTAAGCGAAGTATAAATATTTTTTTTAACTTTTATGGCACGATCTTGTTAAGTATATATGTAAGAAAGGCTTTACGAAGCGAATTTTTTTACGACCATTATTTAAAAAATTTTTTCACTTACAATTAAGACAATAGTTTGAGAAAATTTCGTAACTTAACAATTGCTTAACTTGTTGAAAAATTAACTTTAAGTAAAATTTCCAACGGGAATAAATTATTTCTAGTGTTCAGAGCACACCATAATATTTTTTTAAATCTAAAAAAATTCAATACTTCAATAAACTCGCTTTTGACGCCACGCGCGCATCTTAAAAATGTCGCGCGCAGACCTATTTTCATCGGTTAATTAAAATTATAAATAATGGAGATAGAATTTCGAAAGTTAGAAGTTTTTATTGGAAATTTTCTCCTCTTTCAGAATCTTTTTTGGTTTTTTGATTTGAATTTCTTGCATATTAACATTTTAATAAATATTGGAAAAAAACGAAATGCCATTTTTGTCATCTTTAATTGTTTATAACTTTTGCAATTTTTTTATGTGCCAATACACGTCTTTGGCACATTTTTCTAGACGTAATTCCGGATCCAATGAGCTATCACACATAATTTTATGAATAGTATCTCTATTTTGTACCATTTTTAACTTGTCGACTAGACTATAACGCTATAAAAATGGACTACAGCTGGATTACCACAAATAAGATAAGTAACAAGCTAGGTCTGTTTAATCCACTTATTTTATACGAGCACTGTTAGTAATGTGTTTCTGTTTCACTTAATTTGTATCACTGCGAGATAATGAAACTAAGTGCGCGGTACAGTTCAGTACTATCATATACAGCGTATTTGAACTCTAGTTTATAATATAAATATTATAACTTAAAAGTGCGTTTTCTACTTTAATTATATGTAACTAGAAATGCTTAACTTTAAACGCCCTTTGATGTAACTAACATTTATTGATGTAATAAGATGATGGTAAGATATGGTGGATAACGGTGACCTAAAAACACCATTGATGTTGTAGTGTCTGTTGCGTGCTGTCCTGTGGCCTACGTATTAAACCAATAGTACAAGTCTACTGACTACTTCATCCTCCGAAACGGTAAAAAATACTGCCATTATTGGGGCACGAAATGGTAAGGCGGTGGATAGTAACCGGATGAGTAATAGCACGGCAATCTATCACCAGAGGCCTTTTTTTTAACGAGCTAAAAATCAAATGGAACAATTTTGCTTATTTCTTTTATCTATCCATCGGCCCGCAACCAATATAGGCCTCGCAAATTTGTTGTCTATGTTCTTGCCAGGAGTAGTTTTATAAGCAAAAAAACATAGGATAGGACAACATCTGCCGGATCAGCTAGTATTTAATATTTATTTTGAATGTTTTCAAGATATTATTTGTTGCAATCGCAGTCCTAGCCAAAGCGCATCTTAACAAATATGTTTCATTCATGAAACTGCTTAGCTAGCACCGTCGAAGAATGAAGCTTGAGATACAGTTTGTTGAGTACGCTTGTTAGTATAATACAAAGTCGGAGCTGCAGGGACAAGCGTATGCCGACACGACTAAAATACATCTGTATAACTTTACGACCACCTTGTTTTATGACGGTAGCTAGAGACCAAGATAAAACAACTTTCCAAAAGAATTTATTTAAGTTTATAATCCCCGTGTTGATCTGGGCTCCTTTGCAGAATAGACCAACTGCTTTTCGACCAGACAACTCGTAAATGGTGAGTATAAGCTTACCCTCACTAACACTGTGATGTATGACTTGGTGGTTGATTTTCTCAACGACTCGCCCGGGTTGGTACCACCGCCTTACCTATTCCTGCCAGCATAACGTTAGGACTTGCCGTTTACGTGTTCCAGTCCATAGGATAAGGTAGCCGGTAAACTTGCTTTTGCTCGAGGTTTAACAACCTGGCCTCAGGTTGGCAACGCACCATTACCACCTTGGTGTCTCTAGGCTGCTCGAATTTCTTATTATCAGGAATCCGTCTGCTTGTGTGCCCCAAATTTCTTTCTATTCCACTACTTAGAAAAAATAACAGTGTTGTCACTTTTTAATTTTCCACTGACGAAAAAACGGGCTAGATTCCCAACTTGAAGGGTAATGTAACCTGAAAGAATGTATTTACACATTTTTTCAGATTTAACGCATGACGTTGTACAAACTGTTTTGGTAATTCTGCTTCTCTATGGAAATCTCATAAGTACATTAATTGTAGTAATTGTATTATTTGTGTTTGTGTGTGTTTTGGTTTCTTCTCATAAGCCCTAGCATCCCAGTTATGGCGCAATCACGCACCTATAACGTTTATGGTATCAACAGGCGACGGCTGTCTCTTAGCATATAAGCTCCATGTATTCGTTATTCTTAAAAAAACCACAAACTTAAAAACTTTCGATTTAATTTCCGGCATTTTCTGTAACGCGTTAATATATTTGTTTGCGGGATACGGAAGTGTTAGGAGTAAAAAAAATAAACGCAGCGAAACTGCGAAGAAAACCCTTGAATTATTTCTGCATGCATTTTTTTTTATTTTAACACATATTTCTTTGGCAAAGTTTTTTACCAGCAGTATAATTTGGACCTCAGAATATGTCTAGATTTTAAAGTTAAACGTATTTCATGTTTTCTTTGACCCTTTTTGCGTATTTTCACTTGCTCTATTAACAAATATAGGGGAACTGCTTTTCTACAGCTAAAAGACAAATGTCGGTTTGTATATTACTTTTAAGCCCGGTTTGGTACCACTGCTTGTCCTATCTCTACCGTCATAATCTTATCGTTCATATATCTTCTCTATCGCCATATTCTTAATATCTGCTACACACTGATTTGTTTCGATTTTTGGAGAGAAGAACAGAGCCTTTACCATGAGTTCAAGTTACGTGTTGAAATCTATGACACTTTTGGTCTAAAATGTGTTTCTCTTAAGTACCAACAGAGGCGCTGTCTAAAGTTTTCATACAAATAATTTACAGAGACGGTAGCGAATATAGTAAACTTGACAAGCCGTAAGCTTATGGTAACGGCCCAGGTGATTTACTTCCACAAAAGGCTTGACAGTTTATTATCAGATTGGCAAACCACCAGCATCAATATCTGCGATTTACGTATTTTTAACATGAGATTTTTTTTCCACCGAACATCATGAAATTCCAGAAATTCCAGTGTAGAATTTCCAGAACCGCTAAAATACGTATCTACTTAATTTTAATTAGTAGTACAAAAATAAAGTTTCATGGTTCTAACTTAAAAAATGACGGTCTTACAAACTTTCAAAGCCTATTTCACCCCTTAAGGGTAGAATTTCCAAAAATATTCCTTGATGGGTATCTACTGAATAAAAGACCCTATTCACCAATTTTACAGTTTTTGCTCGGCGATGATGAATAACGCAGTCGGGACATGTTATTTTAAAAGTATAGATTTTTGTATATGTAACGAAACATAAAACCGACCTCTACTTCTAAGTATTCCTGAAGAAGAGCCTGTTTAAAGAAGTAATTACAAGAACAAGTTTAGGAGATCAAATAGCAAGTTCATTAGTATGCGACGTGCGTAATACCGGCAGTGGCGATAAAGTAAATTCGTTTTGCTGAACATCTTGCTAATAGAGTTTCACTAATTTATAAGACCGTTAAGGAGATTGTACAGCAAACGCGAATTTTGAAAGATTTGTCACGTTAATCTGTTGCTATCACCACTGCTCACCACCAATTGCTCTAGATGCTAAAAAATAATTGCAATTCGAGAGTTTATTCGAAATTTGAAGCTTAGATTATCTTAAAAGAAATGATTAAAGTACTTACTAATAATCTTAATATTAAAACAAAACCAAAAAAATGTCCATCCATCTCTTGAAAATCTATGATCTCACACTAAACACACTTTAAGACACATCTACCTCACAGCACTTTTTTTATGTGCTTTAGAAAAACTGTAAAGGCTACGAAACATAATAACTTAACATTTAAGCAACGATCTGTCATCTCCCAGTCCTTTGCTTCCTCAGCTTGATGACAGTTCATACTTAGCCTGTAATGAATAAACAAATATGTTCTATCGATTGAAATCATGCTAGACTTTCCTTTTAAGCCACGGCTAGACGTAGCGTGAAACTGTCCGCCGCGGATGTAAAAAGGATTTCATCCGAGTACCTTTTACATATTTTATAGACTCAATCTCTTGCCCTCGTCGGCCGGGTTAGAACAATTAATAATGTATCGCGTTTGTACAATTTTGTGAATTGTACTTTGCCCCAACCGCTTATGTAAGATTCACCGTTCTTGAACAAGAAATATTTCAAAGAAATTTTAATTACATTGTACCATGTGGATAAAAAGTGCATTAAAAGATCCTTAATTAAAATCCCAGTGTACTTATAAGCCTCGTGCCGACGACGTCGCAC
Source organism: Calephelis virginiensis (assembly GCA_002245475.1). NCBI lineage: Eukaryota > Metazoa > Arthropoda > Insecta > Lepidoptera > Riodinidae > Calephelis > Calephelis virginiensis. The sequence continues at coordinate 189,288 of NJDC01058233.1, forward strand.
CTGGGGCACGTTAATACGAAAAAATGATAATACAAATAAGCTAGGGACGGTTACCTTCGCATAAATCGGGTCAGCATATCCGAGTTCAGTTTAGACGAGGCTTTATTTACTTTTTAATGCCACTGTCGCAAATTTTGTAATATGGTGCAAGAGAAGATGAAAAATGGTACTTTGTATCCTACTACTTTATATACATACATTTGTTTAAAATGCTAGCTTTTACTGGCATCGTTTAAGTTATTAAAAAGTTTAATACCTTGATACGTGTTCGCCTCGCCTTTGTAATCTAGTGGTTCGGCGTCGGACTTGACTTCTTCAGGTGCCGGTTGATTTCCGGGTCAGACAACAAAAAAATACAGAAAATGTGTATTTTAACTTTTTTAATAAAAATAACGTTTCCCGGGATTGGATTGGATATGTGCTTGGTTGGCAACAGGCTTGCTACATATTACATTGTGAGATTTAGTGTCTTCGTCTAGTCATGGGTTCCTTGGTTGTGACTCTGCCTACCTCTCCTTAGATTTTTGCTTAAAGATACTTTTATTACGTTACATTTAAGACCTCTAAGAATAATATGTTTACAAAGTTTTATGATGTGATATGTCAAATATTTATAAGTGTAAACTTCAGGATATATGTCAAAAAACCCTGCTTCTGTTCCATTTATGTATGCTTATGTTATTAATGCCCGTCAGCGATACCAATACATATACCTAACCTAAATATATAATTCTAATGTAAAGATTTTCATAAGCCCTAACCTCTTAGGGAATTAAACCCGAGCCTCCCAGGTGGTCATTTTGCTTTATGAGTGTGCGCTAACTCTTCGACCAACAAGGTGGTAATAATGAACTGTAGCGTATATTTAGTACCAAAAAAAAACACTTCCCATGGACACTTCCCTGCCCATCTTCAAAAAACGGTTGAAAAAATAAACATTAACACTTGCATAACAATTTGTGACTTTCAGGTTTCTTATTTATATAGATTTATCAATATTATTTATATTGTTTTATAATATGTCATTGTTATGAGTTTTTTTCTATTCTGACTATGTTTAGGTTATTTATTTATTGTGCATGATGCCTTCCACTGTTCCATCAAAGATTCTAATTTTTAGGGTTGGCTGGAAGAAATCAATAGACCTTGAAATAAGCCCACCTTTTGTGCACTTCTGTTTATCATTGTCCATGTTTTATGTCATAAATTGTGTACAATAAAGAATTAAATAAATAGTAAATAAATAAATATAGGTAACAATATAAGTATCACACATCTCCTATTCCTTGGTAGAAATAAAGAGACTCACAAGGCTATAGAGAGTTCCTGTAACTTCATAGCTTTATGTACATAACTATTAATACACGCAATATTATAACAAAACATTTAAATATAGAAATTGAAGTGCAGTGTGCAATTTTATCTGTAAAAAGACATATTTTTTCGATCAGCACTCAGGTAATTGAGAAAGTAACATAACGAGTTCTCGTATTCCTATCTCTTTATGTAGACAGGGTATTGAAATCGACTGTTAGTCGTCATGACTAACTTCGATCTGATTTGTTCTGAATATGAAATACCGAATGCTGAAGCAGCGACTCACTATTTTACTTCAAATAAAAAAGATCTGCGATGATTCACGGTTTCATTTGTTTATACCCTCGCTATAACTGGCAAAAGACATTTAAAAATATCAAATATAATATTTGATTTGACAAGGTATTCAGTCAACTATTTCAACCAGAAGGTTCAACCTGATACCTGATAGGTGATCTAAACCGTGGCGGACGAATATTATTATTATTATTAATATTATTTATTAGTTTATTGCACGCAAAAATTGAAAATGCACCAAAGGCGAGCTTTTCTCTAGCTCCAGGGGTCCTACCATGAACGCTTATAGCAGTATTACTTCCATCTTGCTAAATGTTCGCTTTTATAAGCAACTCTATGAAGTACGTCATGGAGTTGTCTTTCTCCGATGACAATTAGTATTATTGAAATAATACTGTTTTAAGAGCTTATGGTAAAATAACAATATAACCCCCCAGAAGAAATTTCTGGGGGGTTATATTGTTATTTTTATATTGTGGAGCTACTAATGAAAAACCGCCAGTAGCATTATATATAATGACTAATCAAATTGATTGTCATACCATAAAAATATATTGTCATAGCTTTAGTACGTGTTTCTCCTAACTGCCGTTAATTTAATTTGCAGGCACTAGATTTTATCTCTATTTTAAAAAAGAAGAGAAAGTTTTCAAAATTTGAAAGCTTTGAAATTGTATTAAGAGAAAAATTTAAAAAAAAGTGACTTCACGCCCTTATCCCCCAAGAGAAAGGCAGAGGCACAACATGGGAACCCACGATTAGCCGAAGACACTAAGTCCCACCATGTGATAGGTGGCAAGTCAATCGGCAACTGGCCACATGTCCAAATTCCAAGCAATGTCTTTTTTTAAATAGAAAATTGGAAAGAAAATCGTCTTCCTATGTAGTTTGCAAGTAGTTGGAACAAATACTTATTTAAATCTATACTTGCTATCGTCGGTTTCACTAGAATTCCATTGTATACACTCGTTTTTTTGTAGTAAACACTTTTACCAATCCACTATTCACTTCATTTAATACTCTTTAGCCAACCGGTTTCAAAAGTGAAATACTTTTTGTTACTCTTTAGCCAACCGGTTTTTCAAAGTAAACCGGTTAGCTAAAGAGTGACAAAAAGTATTAAATAAAGTGAATAGTGGATATGTACAAGTGTTTACTACAAAAAACGTGTAAATACTTATTTGTACTTACCGACCTTACGGTAATAGCTTTCTAGCATAGCGTTCCTACCCCCCTTTCATTCATGGCTCTTCTATTGTAGTCCTCAGATGACATTTCATTCGTTTACTTACAATACAAGCGTCTTTTCCCTGCCTGTGTCTGTCGCTGTCCTCTGTCTGATGACAGGTTTCTTGTACAAAGGTTCTATCCTACGCTCCAAAACGGAACATGAATGATACTGCTATCAGGGTCAGGCATAGATTAGGGGTCGAATCCCAACCAGGGCTTTTTGCAGCGTAATGCTCTACTTGACTCTTATGACCTGCCAGTCAGAAAGATGGTCTTTTTAAACAGCAGACTGTCATTTACTAATAGGTTTGAAGTCGGTGCCAAGCCTTAAACTAATAATTATATTATAAGTAGTTTTGAAGTCGGTTTTAATTAACGTAGTCATTTTTATTTAATACCTTTTAGTTTATTACTGATATGATTAAATTTAATGAAAATAACCACCGAAATAGGTGAAAATAGGTAAAAAAATTTAATAAAATAAAAACTAATGGGCCTACCTGAACCAATTTTTATGGGACCAATTCGAAACTATTCCGCATCAAACAAAAAAATAATTAAAAAAATAATTAAATAAAAAGGTTCAGAAACCTCGGGAGAAATTGGTGTACATAGATAAAAAAATATACCGCCCGAATTTAGAACCTCCTCCTTTTTTTGGAAGTCTGTTAAAACAAAGCCGCTTTTCGCTGTGTTCTCTCTCCCTATGTATAATAAATAAATAAATAAATAATATCCCTGGTCAAGTCACACGAATTGAATCTAACCCCAAAGTAAGGAAATTATATACTTGTATTATGGATGTATGCTTAGATATTTAAAACTACGCAACGGACTTTTATACGGTTTTTAATAGATAGAGTGATTAAAGAAGAAGTTTTATATGTATATAACGTAGTCGTCCACCTTACGGACTGCTTTTAAATAAAACTGATATTTGTTATAAAAACGCCGCGAACAATTTGCTTTAAATTTAAACCGTTTAAAAAAAAACCTTTGATTCTCGGTCCCAAACTAACCCACAACCACCGCTATGAAACTAGACACAAATGAATTGGCCTCCGCTCCGTGATGCGAAACTAACAATCAAGTTTAAGTACAGCTATAAATTTAAACACAAAACACAACTGAAAACACACATTGTTCACTCACTGTTGTATAATTAACAATATTGTGACAAAATCGAGATAAAATATTTCACACTAGCTGTTACCCGCGGGGTTATCTATTCGACGATGTTTTTAATGTTAAAATAATTTATTCAAAACCCTTGTACTTTCCACAATATATATTTTTTATTTTTATAGTTTAGCCAACTGGTTTCGCTGTACAAGCATCGTCAGGGCTATATAACAACTGAAAATTTATCAAAAAATAATACCGCCTAATAATTGTCATCCTTTTCCTTTTTTTATTGTTTTTACGCGATAAATAATATTTAAAATAATAATTATTTTGATTGTTCTAATAATTTTATTATGACCCAAATGGTTTTTGTGTTATATTTAACACTAGCTCTTGTCCGAAGCGTTACCCACGTGGTCCCACGGGAACATTGTTTCGGGATAAATACTATACTATGTGTTAATACAAGTTATCATCTTTGTGTATGTTCATTTCATGAAAATCGGATCAGCAGTTTTTGCGTGAGGGAGTAACAAACAAACAAAGATAGAAACTTTCGCAGTTATAATATATGGAAATGTTTTTCAACAGTAAAAGGTGTCTTAAATGTTGACCCGAAATATAAACTGCTACTGCACATTTGGTAAAACTCTGTTTAATTGTTTTTGCGTGAAAACTGAACAGGCAAACAGACAAACCGTCAATAAAATTTTGTAAAAACAAGACAACAATAATAACAATGCAAGTTTGCGCGTTTTCCGCTAAAAAGACTCCCTTAGTTGCATCTCCTCGATCTGAGAGCGTTTCCCTTTCTGCCACAGCCTGCATTGGTATACTCGGCGTTGACATTTCAAGTCATGTTCAATTTCGTGGTCATCTGGAAGAGAAGGCTAAAATAGCTCTAAAACCCTTGATGTGCTCAGTAAAGCGAGACAGTATTTCAAGCCGACCCATCGCTTACAACTATATAAAGCGCAAATTCGGCTTCATATGGAGTACTGTTCTCAACTCTGGGCAGGGGCTCCACAGTACCAGCTCCTCCCGTTTGACCGCATTCAACGTAGATCAATTCAAATTGTCAATGACCGGGCAGCTACAAATCGGCTTGATTTCTTAGCGTTGCGTAGAGATGTTGGGTCACTCAGTGTTCTCTACCGCAACTATCACGGGGAATGCTCTAAGGAGTTGTTTGGTTTAATTCCAGCCGCTGATTTCCACCGTCGGACATCGCGTCAGAGCTTAAGGTATCATGCCCATCATCTTGATGCGTGGCGATCTACAACTGTGCTATTCCAAAGACATTTTTACCCCGTATAATACCTTTGTGGAATCAGTTACCGAAGGCGGTATTCCAAAACGATTATGACTTTGGAACCTTGAAGAAAAGAGCGTACTCATTCCTTAAAAGTCGGCAACGCATCTTTGATACTCCTGGTGTTGCGAATGTCCGTGGGCGGAGGTGATCACTTTCCATCAGGTGACCTATTTGTTAGTTTGCCTCCTCTTCTAAAAAAAAAACCTTTAACATGCCACTAAAACTGCAATCGCTTTCTTGCACTCTTATTTACCCTTATTTAATTATAATTCAATAAATAAATATTCCTGGACACGAAATGAATTTAACCCCAAAGTAAGCAAATTATATGCTTGTGTTATGAGTGTTATTCAACGATTCTAATACATAAAAATACTAAAATAGATATAAGAATAAATTTAATAAACAACCACACCCGGAAATGCAGACATCTAAATTGTCATTACATAATTGGTCAATTATATTTCTCATGCCATAAAAAGGCTAACGAAACAGGTGAATTTTCTAATACAGGCAAAATTTTATTGCAAACGTGCGTCTTAAATCTTTTATGTGAGTAAATTTACCGGCTATCCTTCTCAACATGTCAGCGACGAGCACTAACGTTATGCTAGTAGAAATAGATTAAAAAATCTGTACCAAAAATATAATGAAACTAAACAAACAAAAATTATTCCCATAATAAAATGTCCAGAATATAAAAAACAAGAAGCTCAAGTACTTATTATCCTCAAGACTTGTTTACTTAACAAAAGGGAGGCCTGTAATAAGATTTTTTTGACATCAATTTCACGAAATTGTGGTCTCAGAGCGAGATTAAAATAATTATGTTCCAGTAGAACGTAGCTGTAAATATTCATAATTTATTTAGAAACATGAGGGTTTGTCGAAGCCAGCAGTTTAGCTTGCCCCAGTGTCGTTATATCGTCTAAGTCATGTTGCCAAAATTTCATTTCGGGGGCTCGACTTCCCCAAATTACGACTAATTTGTTTAAACAACAGCTTTGTCTTGATATTCAAATGTGCCATCAAAATCGAGCTTTGAATATCTATGTAATACTAGTTAGCAAATATGTTTTTTTTTGTTTTTTTTTTTATTTTATTTTAAACCGACAAGACAAACACTAAAACATTAATGTAACACATTTGAAAATAAGTATATCGTAAATGTTGTCTCAATTATAGGCAATAGCATTAATCTTAAGAATAGGCAAACAATAAATAAAAATATTAGGTCAATGCCTTCGATTAACAACAATTATCAATTATTTAATATCGTCGTATCGTCGTATCTTCACGTCCATATCCCCGAAGAGGTAGGCAGAGGTACAACCAAGGCACCCACGACTAGCCGAAGACACTAAGTCCCACAATGTGATAGGTGGCAAGCCTATCGCCAACCGGACACATTTCCAATCCCGATCAACATTTTTTTTTAATTAGAAAATTGGAAAAATCCAATTTTATTTTTGTTGGCCGACCCGGGATTCGAACCCGGGACCTCATGCAGTCAAGTCCAAATTATTTAATAAAATTATAATAAACTTAATTTAAAACGCTTTTTTGACTAACGTAATTTAAAACTTTTTTTTTACAACACACACACACTGACGAGCGACGACTATACGACTATATGCTACTATGACTATGAGGTCTATATGTATAAGGTCATGAGTTGACGATAGGTAATGCCTTCCAAAAAACCTAGGTTTTGCTCGGTTGTAACTCTGGCTACTTATTCAGGGATACAGGCGTGAAGATAAATTTGCTATAAATAAACCATTTCACATGAAAATTGTGTATAACATGTTTAACGTAAAATTTAATCCTACATAAAACTATCTTGAACCTCTCTCCAAAAATTAACGAGACTCGGATGCCGGCGTCCGGGAATCCGTGTTCTTATTCGGATTTATATCGCAAGCCACGGGAAGGTCCGGAAATCGTATCAAAACGTTTTGTGGATACTTATTCCACCCTCGAATAAACTTATGTGATTATTAATTTCCGCTTTAAATACTGCCCACTTGACTTTTGATTTATTAATGTACTAGCCGTTCCTGCAAATTTTGTTTTCGTTGACATTAACAGCTACAAAAAGTATGTAAAGATTGAAGCATTATATCCCAATTTTCTTTGCAATTTTACGCCTTTCTTTCATAAAAACCTTCTCCTGACAAAAACTAACGCAATAAAATAAGAATTATCAAAATTAGACCTTCCGTTCAGGCATGATGCGATATCCAAGAGAAATGGAGATTGATTTTTGTATAAATAGTTATGTAACAAATAACATATTTGGACAAATTACGCAGATGGACCTAAGCCCCAAACTAAACAAAAAAAGCCTGAACAACTGTTGTTTATTACCACTAATGGTCAAAACCATTGGTATTGTATGACCTATTTAGACCGTACAGTGTGGAGAGAAAATGACGCAATGCATCCGCAATGATATGCATGTGGCAGGGTATGACGTACCCATTAACAAAATTGGTTACCGATTTTGTTATTAAAAAACTATTATATATAAATGAACATTCCTGAACAAAATATATAAGTCGAAACTAACCCCAAGATAAGCAAATTTTATGCTTGTGTTGTTTCTATTAGTCAACGTTTCTAATACATACATAATAAAAAGATACAACAATAAATTTAATAAACACCAAGTCTCAGTAATGCAGACATCCAAATGTTCATTACACAAATGCCTGCCCCGTTGGGAATCGAACCCGAGTCTTGCAGTTAGTCAGTGAAGTTGGGCATGTACGCCAATCCCTGCAACAACAATAGCGCATTTCTAATAAAACATTAGCGTTATCTTTTCGCATTTTCAGATTTTTGTTCACTAAACCCAAACCATAGCAACGAATGAAATAATGATAGTCAGTATCTTCACGCCCATATCCCCGAAGAGGTAGGCAGAGGTACAAACACCCAAGACTAGCCGAAGACACTAAGTGCCACAATGTGATAGGTGGCAAGCCTATCGCCAACCGGGCACATTTCCAATCCCGACCAACATTTTTTTTTTATTAGAAAATTGGAAAAATCCCATTTTCTTTTTGTTGGCCGACCCGGGATTCGAACCCGAGACCTCATGCAGTCAAGTCCAACACCCGGACCGCTAGACCATAGAGGCGAATAATGATTTTCGTGAAATTCAATTTGTAAGTTAAGATTAGCTATATTTAAAGCCTCGTAGTAAACTGATATAGGCCAGTGTTTGCTGTAATGAGACACACAGTAAGTGTATACATAACGTACCTGTTTCCAGCTTTAGTGGAACTATGAATGGAGGAATAGAAATATTGTAACGTAAATTTTCTTTTAAAATCTACAATTGAATAAAAAAAAAGTTAGGATAAGAAAAAGCAAATTTAGTTTTTATTATTAAACATACATGTACACTAGCTATGTCACAGGGTACCACTCACCCGAAAGCAGTTTTTGCGCATGTAACTCGAGCGCACTCGGGGATAGTGGCGTGGACGTAACACTGCGACTTTCTTTTCCCTTAATCTCGTAACTTCAGCTACTCAAAAAATAAGTTTGGAGGTCACGCAAAAAATGTATGCAAATAATTAATGGGGTGGGTATAAAATACCCGGCACACTCTCGCCGGGTTAACATATGCTCGTCCCTTACGATCTGCCAGGTAGGGAAGTGGTCTATACAAGAGATTGGATGAGTTACACATATTGAATGTAACCCCAAAGTAAGCAAATTATATGCTTGTGTTATGGGTGTTAGTCAACGATTCTAATACATAGAAATACTTAAATACGAGTAGATACCGGAATAAATTTAATAAACACCCAGACCCGCATATTCAAACATCTAAATGTTCATCACACATATGCCTGCCCCCGTCGGGAATCGAACCCGAGCCTCGCGGTTTATCTAGGTAGTTAGGCATGGACGCTAGCCACTAAACCAACGAGGCAGTTAAGACTAGGAACAACACGGGAAAATAGGATTTAATAGTTGTCAGAGCTTTAATGGTTTTGTCACATACTACGCTACTAGATGTTTACTAGTTTTGTATCTGAACGTACAATGAATATAGCAAACAAATACATTATAACTGAGAAATGTTAGTAAAAGATGCTACGAGATGAATTTTTTAAGTAGCACAAGTTCACTGAAATGGAAACAAAGATCGCGTTGTATTCTGGTTTCTATTATTCATAAACAAAATTCTCTCGAGTGTCATTACGGGGCAGCAGTGGAAAGCGCCGCCTGCACGCAACGGGCCCGCATTGTAGTCCACAGACTAAGGTTATTTAGCTAAATACAAAATCCATGTTTTTCATTTTCATTACATTACATTTTATATAAATTTCAATATATTCACTGAACATACTGTAACATAATTGTTTTGACTGGCTAGTACTGCTTTCATACGTCGGAACATTTAATAAAATATGTAAGGTAACCTGTGCTATCGTCAAAAGTAACACGCGCACACACCCACCCACACACACACACACACACACACACACACACACACACACGCATTCGCGTAAATCGAAATCAGCACCTTAAATTCAAAAGTTCATTCACTTTTCTTTTAATTATTAATTGTTTTGTGTATGATTTATAAATACATTTCTCATAAGTTTAAATTACAAGGAACGTTGTTTTACATAACTTAAGAGGGGGCACTCCCACTGCGCTACAGTTTTTAACTTTAGCAGTTAAGAGCGCTAGAACTGTTTGTATGTATAACGATTTTTATTCCGAATAAACTAGTTTTTTACTGTCGTCATCAAATACAGTTGCTATTAGTAATTAGTAAGTAGTAATTTATTCTCCATAGTTTGCACTTAATGGATAGCGCCCACTATTGACGGGGCGGAGCGTGCCGGCCCGGGGCCTATCATTGTAACTCAGTACCAAAGTAGAACAACGAAATAGAGAGGCTACTCGACGTTAAAATCGTCAAGTATGGAAAGTTGCGCCATCTAGTAGTTATCATACGATCTTCAAGTATGGAAAGTGGCGCCTCTAGTAGTTGTCTATGTAGTTGTTTAGCGTTATAGTGCTCTTTTCTTAAAAGTAATATTACGATCTTTGATCACTGTGGGCCGCATCGGGGTATGCGCGCGGGGTGTCTCACGCGCCGATGTGCCCCGACCCTGTGGGCGTTGGTCCATACAAAATGTATGCAAGCGATCTAGGCGGATTATTGCGCTGCGATGCGCCCCAGCCCGTACCGTCCAACTGGGCGCTATCATTAATAGAACGCTTTGTCTTTTTTCGCTTGTTATCAAAGCTTTAGTCTTAAATGTTCAAATTAAATCTCATTTATGTAATTAAAGTTGTAATTACAGTAGCCCTTGCAGTTGTGGTCTAGCGATTTGACTTGGGACTTGACTTTATTTGGTCTCGGGTTCGATCCTCAGTTCAGACAAACAAATGAAAATGTTTTTTTTATCAATTTTGCTTCATATCAGGAATATACCTGTTTAATTGTCATTCATTACAAAAAAAGGGTTAAACAGAAACAATAAATAATACTTAGAGCTAAACCCAAACTGACAACCATTTATATCGTTGCGTAGCTTAGTGTATAACTTGTTTTATATGACATTTTAGGTTTCAATTTAACTTTCCCAGTAAGTGAGGGTCTTCCATGAGTTTGCACTAGTACTCACTGTGTGTTTTAACTACAGTCCTTAAATCATTACTTTCGCCATTCATCACAACAGTATGGTTCACCTGTCTTTGAATCGACCACTGTCTCTCTTCTACAATAATTAATCCAAGTTCACACTTTTTCTGGGATAAAACAGCAAACAAGCACGCGGCTCTACTTATATTAAGAGACAACCGTTGCCGATAGACACCATAGATGATGAGATAAGCAAAATACATCATAGTCCTGTTGCTAGAATTTTATTAGACTATATTTAACGTTAGTTTATCGTCTACCGTATCCTTTAAACTAGAACATAATACTGTGATTCTGGCGTGAGATCCCTAGCCAGGAAAGTTGCCCAGCACTCTATCACCAGTGATCTTGTTGATAATAATGATGATGATGAGCTACCAGGCAAAGAAACTAAAGGTGCTTTCTACCTATGTAGAAAACACGTTTAGTTTAGCTCTATAGCTATGACTAAAAAATGCTTAAGCAATGCGAGTGATATACAAAAAGAGCTTTGTCCTATGTACTATTCCGCCTTCCACTTCAGTTCTCCGCTCAACATTACCTTCACCCTTTACCCCAATAGTTCGGTTCACCTGTCTACCGGCTTCCCTTGTCTCTCTAATACAGTGGCCGATCTGAATTCATATGACTGGGAAAACATTTGTGTCCTGAATACTTTCGTATGCCTCCAAAATACTCCAGCCAGCCTCTGTTTGTATGAGACACAATTGAGCGTGTTAGCATTTTTATTTCCTTGTTTTCGTGAGGTGCATATGTTTTCTTTGTTCCGAACCAACAAAGCTAAATAGTGCAGGGAACCTTTTTGAAAGTCGTATTAAACTGTAATTGAAATAAGCGCAGTAAAACTTGAAACACCGTTCACAATTTAAACTTCGCCTAATAATACACATTAAAAAGTTCAAAATAATTGTTTAGTCTTGATAAATTTACAAAAAAAACTAATAATACATGCGTTTAGACAAAAAAAGAATAAAATCAACATGTAAGGTGCTTCCAGAATAGGTCATAGAATTTTCAAACGTGTTCATGCACAAAAATCGTGATTAAAATGACTTTTGATTTTTAACATTAATATATATTTCTTGATTTCTGAAGTCATTTTTAGAATATATTTAATTCTTATTTAGTAAAATCAGTAAATAACTGAGCAGATAAGTATACAAATTTGTAGATAGAGTGTTTTTAATAGAGTAGTTTATTCGATACAGACTAAATCAAATGAAAAAACGTACTTTAATTTTAAAAACCAAAAGCTTAAATCATGATTTTTTATCTTCCCTTAGATGTGCTTTAACACTATCGGGAAATTTGAACATCTATTCTGAAATCGAAGAGAATAAATAGCTATCTGTTACAACGAACTTCGTTTCTCTTGTATAGTTGGCTTATGAAAAATTAAAGTTGTTTTCATTTCCTCTAGTCGAACAGGATAAAATCGTATCCTAATGTTATGGCCCTCCCATGATTATAATCTATATCTCAATCAAATTTCAGCTCAACCAGTTCAGCCGTCGTTGAGTTATAAGTAGTGTAACTAACACAACTTTCTTTTGTATATTACTAACCCATTTGGCGAACTTCGTATCGCTTGGCAGTAGCAACTACCATTTTCTGCAATTTTCCTAGTTTTTTTAAATAAATGATCGCCTCTGTGGTCCAGTGGTTCAGTTGTTGGGCTTGACTGCCAGAGGTCCCGGGTTCAAATCCCGGGTCCGGCAATAAAAAGAAAATTGAGTTTTTGCAATTTTCTACTAAAAAAAAACGTTGCTCGGGATTGGATATGTGCCCGGTTGGCGATAGGCTTGCCACCTATGATATTGTGGAACTTAGTGTCTTTGGCTAGTCGGGGGTGCCTTGGTTGTGCCTCTGCCTATCTTTTCAGGGATTGAAGATATTTTTTTTAATAAAAACTTTCTTCTGACAATAACTAACGCAACAAAAAATTATTAACAAAATTGGTCCATCCGTTCTGGAGTGATGACCATTATATATAAAATATATATAAAAAAACCATTATATAAAAAAATAGACCATTCGAAATGGGACTATTTTTTTAAACACATAGATCTAGATTAACTATCTCACAGCATTCGATTACAAACGTAAGGAGAAACAAGTAATCTTTAAAGTGTGTACATATGATGCATCTAAAGAGCAGACAGAGCTTGACGAGTCTATAATAAAACACTAACCAAACGCCGTACCTTAGGACGTGCTATAACACCCGACGGGTGCATATAAACGGATCAACCCGCGCCTCGTCAGCGTCACGTCTGCCGCAAACTCGTATCGTGCAAGTAATCATAATATCATAAAACTTTTGCTGCCGAAAACCTCGTGAATCTCCCGAAATGATGTCTCAAGATACTCTCAGCAGGTAATCAGAGCTTAATGAAAAGTGTGCTCGCCCGACGAACTGCTTCCTAAATTTCTCAGGTCACGTAAAATATTAAAGAGACGAAATGAAGTGGCCAGAGTCATTGCTCTTCCTTGTTTTTATTATTCGTAAATAAGACACTCCGACACGTTTGTTTTATAACATGGAGCTGAGCTGCAGTAAAGTTTCTCAACGCTATGTTTCTCGTAAAAGTTAACATTTAAGTACGTATCTCGTATACATTTCGTCTGTCGATTACGTTATACAAACATCCTCGTTGAAGCCTAGTACTATTTTTTTCTAGTGTGCAAAGGTTTACAAGCAGACGGATGCCCTGAGGAATATAGCCTATAGGTAACTATTATCCTAAACTTAAAAATAACCCCTTCAATACCCATCTTTTTTTAAAATATTGGAAGGCAAACAAGTAGACGGATTTCATGATAGTAAAAAATTCATGCCGCCTAAACACACCAAAGGTGGTAATGGTGCGTAAGTTTACCGGCTACCTAACCGTCTAACCCGGAAAAAGTCAATGGCAAGTGCTGACGTTATGGCGGCAGGAATACGTAAGGCGGTTGTACTAATCCAGGCGAGTCGCTGCTGCTTAATCAGATGTCACGGTATTAGTGACGGTACGCATATCCTCGCCTTTTACAAACTGCCTGGCAGAAAGGCAGATGGTCTATTCTGCAAAGGAGCCCGGACCAACACGGGGACATAACATAAATTTAATTAACTTTTTGATAAGTCATTGGTGTGCTCGGAAAGTCAATAATAAAACGTACACATTGGCACGTCAATAATAAAACACCAAACCTCATTTTATATTATTAAATTTTTAGCTTCGGGTCCTAAAACGAATAATGCAAAGAGTACATTATAGATCACACTGTTTTCGAGGCAAGCGATTTAAGCGCTATGACCATATTCATAATCATTTAACAAAAAGCTCTAAATGTATGATTGCAGAATGTATTGTATCATAAAAGTAATTTTTGTAATATACAAAAAATATAATTTATGTGTAAGGCGTTTAAATTATATTGTGCCAAGATTATGCAACTGAACCAATTGGAAGTTTTCGTTGTTAACTGCCTTGTTCATTATATGTTTTGTAGCAAATTGTCTTAAGTGCAAACAAGTGCCAAATTGTATAAATAGACGAAGTCTATTTGGATTGCATCCAGTTAGGACTTGTATTTTTAACTTAGAGCCTAGTTTTCTGCTTTAACTATCATCTTTATTAACAGCCATTTTTCGAAACGTCTATCAATTCTATATGACTTTAAAATACGTTGGTATTAAAATGAAAATGGGCATGACCCTGCTGGTTCGGTCATGTGATATAGATAACAGATGAAAGATTGACAAAGCAGATATACAATGCGAATATGGATGGATGAAGGTATCCGGGGAGAACTAGGTTGACATTCCACGATCAAATCGCTCGGGTACTATCCAAGAGTAGTGTCGAGTCTCCAAAACTGGCGTGTTTGTTTAAAAAGGGTAATGAACGTGGAATAAAACCAGAAAGGTCTGCAAAGATCGTAAGATTTGGCACTGAATACAACAGCTGTTGATACAGTATGAATTCAATTTATACCCGATTCCTATATTCAAGAAACGAGTCGTTTTACTTATGAAAGGTAGTTTTTATACAAATGGTAAAAAATATAACTACCGGCATTTGTAAATGATTGTTAACTCTTAACATTTTGTGTACATCTTGACGCTATCTTTGGTTGTAACCCAAGCTATTTGATCATGGAATGTCAACCTAGGTTTCCTATTATAACTTTTCATTCACATCAGATCATCATCCACATTTTCATTTTTTAATATTTTTGTCAGTCTTTCATATAAATAATTCTTCAAGACCCATTAATTGTCTTACAAAAATAAATGCAATGTCATTTGGATAAAAGTATTAATATTGATAAAACATTGCCAAAAAGCCGTCTGCATTGGAAGACTATTCCATTAATACATCATCGTTAAAATATATTAAAATGGCTACCATTAAGACAACGCATAAAGCTATCGGCGAAATCGAAACTGCACATAATTCTTAATACAAATGTAATTTTATTTTGGCTTCGAATGAATAAGCTCCAACGCAGTGTAATAAAGCGGCCCTTACTCCAAAAACAATTTAAAATTTATTCCTCTGGCAATAAGTAAAGGCCTTACATAGCATATAATGGTATGACGCGACAAACAGCTTTAAGTGTGTAAAATATGGAATGTGACTTACGCCAAGCGTAGCTAGAGTAGACATTATTGTGGAGCCTAGGATGCCGGATGCGAGGACCCAACGGACTAGAATACAGCCAGTGAATGCCTTTTTGTCCTTGCTCCATATTGAATTCAAGTTGTTTTAGAATTACAGACAATAGATTAAAATAGTTATAAAAGCTGTTTTATGTAAAAGCAGTTTTTGTGTTTTGTCTAGTTGGTCGAAGGGCGTAAACGCCTAGCTCCACCGACCAATCGCGAGGCTCGGGTTCGATTACCGACGGGAATAAATGTCATTTGTGTGATTAACATTTAGATGTCAGCATTTTCGGATGTAATTTTTAAATTTATTCTGGTATCACTTTTCATGTGAGAAGTTAGGAAACAAGCACACGGCTCTAAGGAGAGTTAAGAGATAATCGTGACCTATGGACACCATAGACGGTAAAGGTGTGTTACTGTCCTGTGGCCGGGATGATAAGACCATTAAGCAAGTCTAATGTCTACCCTTCCCTCCGAGTCGAAACAGGAAAGAGTAATTATTCAGAACAATTCACTACGCGATAGACATTCGTGTGATAAATATTTAAATGTCTAGTATTCAGGGTTAAAATGCTTAATTTTTTTCGAGTATCTATTTAAGTATTTCTATGTACTAGAATTTTTGACTAACACCCTTAACACAACTATGTAATTAGCTTCCTTTAGGTATACAGCGATATTTATTAGCTTTCCTCTAAAACAGCTTGCAAAAGGCGAAAGTTAAAGTATTTTTTTTATAATACTATGACTAGGTGATGGAATAATAGTAGTTGGTATCTTCACTTTACTTAAAATGTCGTTTTACCAGACTCCTGAAAATGTTTTATTGTGTTACAAGATGTCAAATTTGTAATAACAATTTTACAAATACTCGTAGTAAAAATGAAAAAAGTATCTTTACGTCCATATTCCCGAAGATCTAAACAGATGCACAACTAGCCGAAGACACAAAGTCACACAATGTGATGGATGGCAAACCTATCGTCACCCAGCCATATATCCAATCCCGGGCAACGTTATTTTTATTAAAAAAAAGTTTCTTCACGCCCATATCCCCGAAGAGGTAGGCAGAAGCACAACCAAGGCACCCTCGACTAGCCGAAGACACTAAGTCCCACAATGTGATAGGTGGCAAGCCTATCGCCAACCGTATAAATTTGTGTATATTCCTCAAAAACAAAATCAAGATTATTTCTTAATATTTTGATTTTTAATAGATATTCCCGTGTTGGTCCGGGCTCTTTTGCAAAATAGATCATCTGCCTTCCTGTCAGGTAGCTTGTAAAAGGCGAGCATAGGCTTACCGTCACTAACACCGTGACATCCTACTAGGTGGTAGAGTTTCACAGCGACTCGCCCTGATTGGTAACACCGCCTTCCTTATTCCTGCCACCATAACGTCCAATGCTTGCCGTTGACATCTTCCAGTTCGGAGGGTAAGGTAGCCGGTGAACTTACTTTTGCTCAAGGCCTAACTTCCGGCCTCTGGTTGTCAACGCACGATTACCATCTTTGGTGTCTCTAGACGACGTTAATTTCTTACAATCACGAAATACGTCTGCTTGTTTGCCTTCCATTATCATAAAAATATGTGATTTTGAGCCAGTTTAGTCCAGAATACTCATCACTTACGATCTCGAAATCAAAAGTACCTCCCACAAACTCCATTATTTACGAGCCCTGTAATCATATAGCGAAGTACACCTTAACATTATGTTTTCATCTACACATAATGCGCGTGTAAAAAGATACGACTATCGTAAAAACCCAAGTGAAAATAATTTAGCAGTTACTCGTTTTAAGAGACATTTGGTGGTAGGACCGGAATAAAACGCAAACATCAGGCCTAATGGATTAGAAGAATTGCTTCCAACCGTAAATATAACAGTTACCATCAGCAATATCCATTGTTGTACCTAAACTATGATTTATAGCCTGTTTCACATTCATGTCTAGCTATAACAATCAAAAAGTAAAATTTAATTGTAATTAACATAAAATGGACAATATTCACGTTAAAATATGATTATGTTAACATTTAATAAGGAAAGCGATCATATAACAATAAAAACAAGGTTTACGTAATTTATATATAATTTATATTATTAAAATTTATATTATATAATTTATATTTATACTTTATATTTATCGCCTCTGTGGTCTAGCGGTCCGGGTGTTGGACTTGACTGCATGAGGTCCCAAGTTCGAATCCCGGGTCGGCCAACACAAAGAAAATTGGATTTTTACAATTTTCTAATAAAAAAAATGTTGATCGGGATTGGAAATGTGCCCGGTTGGCGATAGGCTTGCCACCTATCACATTGTGGGACTTAGTGTCTTCGGCTAGTCGTAGGTGGCTTGGTTGTGCCTCTGCCTACCTCTTCGGGGATATAGGCGTGAAGATACTTACTTACTTACGTAATTTAAGATAATCTTTATAAAATATATAATGATGTAGTGCTGGAACAAGTGAATGAAATTGTATATCTTGGTTGTGCTTTTAGCAGGGATGGAAGCTACACCGCGGATGTAGAGAGGAGAGTGAGTGCAGGGAATAGTGTAAATGGAGCGTTGAGTAAGCTATTCTAAAGCGAGGTTATGAGTCAAAAAGCTAGACTCGCTTTGCATAATTCTGTGCTTATCCCAACGTTATTGTATGGAAGCGAGAGTTGGGTATGTCAGAAAGAGTATGAAAGTAGGATAAATGCGGTCGAAATGAGTGCGCTACAGAAAATCTGTGGTGTAACGCTCGTTGACCGCATTCGTAACAGTGAGATCTGAGGAAGAGTGGGATTGAAAGAAAGTGTTGCTGTTAAAATGCGAAAGGGCATGCTTCGATGGTTCGGTCATG
>NJDC01058233.1:236338-250808 GCA_002245475.1 Calephelis virginiensis
AATTTAAATTCCGGGATTATAAGTACCTTCATCCACCTCCTATCTCCATACACAAGAATACACCATTACGTCGCTTGGCTGCGTCTCGAAAAAAGGACAAAATTAATATTTAACTTTCGCATTTATTATTTATGGTTAATTGAATTTATCATGAGAGAATTTCAACCAAAATTATGTGAGATGTTACATCCGAAGAGATTTAAATAACTCATGTAGTCCGTTGCTCTATCTACTACAACACCACACAGTATCGCTAAAAGAAAAATAATATTATATGTTTCACCTACCTACCGTCGGGGCGCTGTCATACCCAACCTTCATTCCTTTAGAGTGCACAATAAAATCATTTTGCATTTCTTTATGGGCCGTACACACGTCAACATATAGGTACATATGCCTGGGTCGGGAGAGACCTTAAATCTCTTCGGATGTAACATCTTACATATGTTTGGTTAAAATTCACTTAAGGTAAGTTAAATTAACCATAAATTATAATTTCGATGTTACATTCCCGAGATTTAAATAACTCATGTAGATGTTTAGCGCAGAAGCAGAATGATTTTAATTTTTATAGTTGACGAAATTGAGTTAGTAAAACAAAGTTCGATGTAACAAACAAATCACTATATTCCAAATTTTAAATTAAAATTAAAATAATATTGTTTGTTAATAATCCTCGGTATTATAGACACTGCGACTGTAAAATATTGCCCCAGTGAAGGCCTTATCTTGTTTGTTATCTAGTAGAGGTAAATTAAAAAAAATGGCAATAAATAGAGAACTACCCGCCTATCTGGCGTTCGTTTTTATCACGTCCGCGGAGCACCAGTGCGAGCGCGGTGAGCAGCGGATCTCGGCACGTGGCGAGTGCTATCTGACGTAAATAAATTTATAATTTCAGGACTTCTTTAACCCACCGACTGATAGTTTGAGAGCTCGCACTATGGTACGGTTCTTTAAAAATAAATATCAATCTGTTAGTATTTGGATATTATCGAAATTATTATTAACATTCAATAATGCAGATATAAGGTCTTAGCTTATTTTCATTTCTTTAAAGAAACGAACAACTATTTTAGGAGAAGGATTGTTACTTGATGACGTTTTAATGATATCTGTAATAAAATTTACCACGTGTATTAAATATCTGTATATTTTTAATCTTTATTAACGACAAAGTTTGCATGCGTTGCCTGGATGACGCTTGACTTCTACCGAAACTTAACAGTCAGTGTTCTTGGAAATGGGGACGTCTGCTCACTTGCACAGGTAAGCAAATAGTAGTTCGGTTCCCGACAGCAAAAGCAACCCCATATCCTCGAAGAGGCAAGCAGAGGTACAACCAGGGTACCCACGACTAGCCGAAAACACTAGGTCCCACAATGTGATAGGTGGCAAACCTATCGCCAACCGGGCACATATCCTATCCCGGGCAACTTTTTTTTATAAGAAAAATTGGAAATATCAAATTTTTTTGTTACCCGACCCGAGATTCGAACCCGGGACGTCATGAAGTCAAGTCCGACACTTGGACCGCTAGACCAGAGAGGTGACCACAGAGGAGATTGAATTAACAGATTCCGCCTCCGAAAGAAATTGTTCAACTTCTAGAGGCCAGCTCGATTTCGCAGTTCCATAACATAATATGAGCTTACATTCATATTGGCACTACAAGTCTACTTCCGGGATGATATCTCGTACCACCACTTTAGGAAGAGGGTAAGATTCCGAGATGACATCATGTGTCACCACTGTGAAATTATTAACCATTCCAGATGATATCTCGTATCATCACTGAGGAAAGGATATTAAAAATATTTCCGGATAATATCACGTACCATCACTGAGGAAATAATACAACATATTGTCATTTGCTAAAATGTGGGTACTTCGAAAGAAGAATTTTGCCATTCAGATTAACCTAATTATTAATTTACATACACTGATAAAACAATTTTAAACATTAATTTAAAATTAGATAAAAAATAAACAATAA
Source organism: Calephelis virginiensis (assembly GCA_002245475.1). Taxonomy (NCBI): domain Eukaryota; kingdom Metazoa; phylum Arthropoda; class Insecta; order Lepidoptera; family Riodinidae; genus Calephelis; species Calephelis virginiensis. The sequence continues at coordinate 238,335 of NJDC01058233.1, forward strand.
ATGCAAGCCTGACCTTTCGTATCACCAGCATCACTTTTCTCGCTAGCAGAACTTTGTCAAGGCAACCCATTTTTAATATATTTTCTGATGTACTAGATTTGCATAAAACCGGTTTCATCCTATTATCAGCTCGGTGTAGGTCGACCTAACTTCGGATCTCAGACTAACATGAGTTATTTAAAATTCAAGGATGTAACATCGAAATTATAATACTCGTACTACCTAAACCGAAAGACGTTATCTGAATTATACACATTGAATTCTCCAATTTTCTAACTTTCCGCTGAACTTAAGTACATTTGTTTTTCAAAAAATTTTTTCTCTTAAAAATAGTTAAACACAAAAAGAAAAGAGTTAGTAAAATTGTTGTATTTGTGTTGCTTGATACGATGACCAAGGTAAATAAAGATTCATTTGATATATGTGATAAATAAATGATAGATTATTGACATGAATATTCGGTCTGTGTATCTATAATGTTTAAGGGTTAAGGCCTTCTCCTACTACGAGTATTAAGGAGAAGCACGTCCCTGTCCACTATTAAAAAAATACAGCCTTGACTAGCAAACTACGAAAGTCTTTAAACTTACTCTAGGTAAATACTGACTTTAATATTGTAAGTGTAGATACCATCTATAAGAACGTTAAGTTTTTATTTATGGGCGTTGGCTGTTTCCTTCCAGACAAAGTTTATATTACCATACAAATTGTATTTTCCCAGTTTCCGAAACTTTAATAATGTTTGCATCAGTGTTACCAGTGTATGTTTAACTAAATAGCACTACACATGTTAAAATATATGTTAGGATAGGGCTTGTGGGATCTAGTATATTTAGTTTAAATTAATCTTTCTCGGTATAGGGAAGTGACGACCCTATATAATTCTAGAAGGATAGTTGTTATAACTATAATTATAACGAGGAGGTAGATTGCTGTGAAGCAGCTCGCACAGGCTGGCACCGCCCCCTTATTTCTTTCTGCCGTTATCTCGTTAATGTCTGCTGTTATCATATTCTATGTTCGGAGGCAGGGTAGCTCTAGCTGGTATACTTGCACACATTTTCTAAGATAGCGGTGCGAAAATAGCGATCTATAGTCCAAAGGCTGTAGTCCAGTGACAATGCGTTTCATTAATGTTGGGTCGGAGTCGACCCGATCTAATGTCCCATCGATAAGTTTCATTGATTTTCTTGGGATTCTATCACCAGGTCCAGACTTAAATGTGTAAAATCACATCGGAACAAAATCGGAATCGGTTCACAAATGACAGAAAAAAACATAATATGTAAAAACATATCGAACATTTAACCAAGCTTTTTTTTTAAATTGGTTAAAAAATGCTTATGCCATTCGGATTGTTTAAGCTTTCATATTTTTAAATAAAGAAACACTTGTTCTGTTTTGCGTATCGCTTATAATTTGTTACTTTGCAAATAGCCTACCGCTTATACAGCATCGTCTGGGCTAAAACTTAAACTACTCAGTTTTAGCCCTATAGTTCAGTGAAACTTAAGTTTCAGCCCTGATGATGCTGTATAAGCAAAACCGGTAGGCTATTTATAAAATAATAAATTGTAAGAGATACGTGAAACAGTATAAGATGTGTTTCTTTATTAAAAATATGAACATATGAAAGTTTTACCAAGCGCCGACGATGAAAATATCAAACATATGTTTAAGCTTTGACGATTCGAGATGAAAATAAGTGTTTATATTTAACATTATCCAGGACTTGCAACTGGCATTTTACATTCTACTTTTCAGTAGGCAGCAAAGAGTAAGTAAGAGGTCCTTTTGTCGAGTGCTTCCGCCATAGTGCGCTCGGTATCGCATCATTAATCTCTGCGCAAACACGCTCCGAGATCCAGGATCTTTATTTAAACGCAGATAGACATGTCTTACCTGTTATTACCGTGTTATTATTGTTATGACCGTGTTGGTCCGGGCTCCTTTGCAGAACAGACCATCTGCCTCCCTGCCAGACAGCTCGTAAAAGGCGAGCATAGGCTTACCGTCACTAACACCGTGACATCTAACTAGGTGGTAGAGTTTCGCAGCGACTCACCCGGATTGGTACCACCGCCTTACCTATTCCTGCCGCCATAACGTAATGACGTGTTCCGGTTAGCTGGGTAAGGTAGCCGGTAAACTTACTTTTGCTCGAGGCCTAAGATCCCGACCTCAAGTTGGCAAAGCATCATTACTACCCTTGGTGTCTTTAGGCGGCGTGAATTTCTTACCATCAGGAAATCCGTCTGCTTGTTTGCCTTCCTATAATATATGTGCCCGGTTGGCAAAATACTTGCCACTTATCACATTGTGGAACTTAAACCGATATTCAATAAGCTTACTAGACTAAGTAGGTAGGCATTAATTGAAAAAACGTTGCGCGAAGTACAGTGTCAGTTCTAAGTATTGTTCATAAATTGGATGGCTTGACGTAAGAAATGCATAGCTAAATGTCTTACTTCCCGGTGTTGGTCCGGACTCCTGTGCAGAATAAACCATCTGTCTTCCTGCCAAGTGGCTCGTAAAAGGTGGGCATAGGCTTACCGTCACTAACACCGTGACATCTGACTAGGTGGTAGAGTTTTAGCATCGACTGGCCCGGATTGGTACCACCGCCTTACCTATTCCTGCTACCATAACGTCCAATGCTTGCCGTTGACGAGTTCCGGTTCGGAGGTTAAGGTTATTAAGGTTAAGCCAGTTACTCTTGAAACGAGGCATAACATCCCGGCCTCAGGTTGGCAACGCACCATTACCACCTTTTGTGTTTCTAGGACGTGTGATATACTTACCATCAGGAAATCCGTCTGCTAGTTTGCCTTCCCTTATCATACAAATAAAAATAAAAAATAAAATAAGTACTTCGCAAGTTTTTTCATTATTTACTTGGCAAGCTTCTTTAATACGGGTGTTAGTATATTCGGCTAGTCGTGGGTGCCGTGTTCGTGCCTCTGCCTACCTCTTTGGGGATATGTGCGTGAAAGTAAGTAAGTATAACTTACTTTTTTTACTTAAAACTTTAAACAGTGACATAAAGGTAGGTATACTTAAACATAACACAAGTAAAACAATGCCTGATAAATAAGTTTGATGAATGCAGATTAATTCAAATATTTGTTAACTCTTCCTTAAAATTTTAAACTATAACTATACTACTACTATATATATATATATATATAACTAGCTGTCCCGGCGAACTTCGTTTCACCCGTTCAGTACGGGAAATCAAAGTATTATTTTCCCGTTTTCCCTGCAACTTTCCCGGTTTATCTCTTCATAAGAACCTTCTCCTAATAATAACTAATACAATAATAAAAGAATTTGCCAAATCGGTCCAGTCGTTCGGAAGTTATGCGCTTACCAACACATTTAGCGATTCATTTTTTATATATATATAATACATTTTAGTGACCAAAACGAATAAATAAATGAATAGAGTAATATATTGAAAATTAAAATATTGTACAAAAGTTAATGAATTTTTATAGAAAATACCTCAATTTCCATCAAAGGTAGGCAGACGTGCAACTAGTACATCCGGGATTGGCCAAAGTTGCGTGCCCATGGTGTGACAGGTAGCAAGCCACATCGGGCACATTCCAACCTCAGGCAACGTTATGTTTTCATCAGAAAAGATGCGAAGACTCATTTAGAACGAGTTGTTCGACCCAGGTTTCAAACCTGTGACCTATTGCAGTTGCGGTACCGCTCAACCACCGAGGCGATTCTGCAATACATTTTTCTGATGTAAAGTAATCTAACAGTTTTGTTCTACTGTCTGTACTTTTTACTGGTTATAATTATGGACAGTTTCATTTCGGACGAAAAGAGAATATGTATTCGGATGAATGGGTAATTATTTAGTTATAATTCTGTTTTCGGATGAGTGGGGCATATAGATTCGACTGGATGGGGAAGTAAAATAATTTGGATGAGTTACGCGGATGAATGGGGCACAAATCCTAAATTTGTTCTCTAATCCTGTTAACAAGAATTTGGCATATCTAAGTTTTAACGATATCTGATCTGTTTCTACATTACTCGATCGAAAAAACTACTAAAATTATAATATATTTTAAATGCAATGTGTATTGAAATAAAATCCAAAATAAATTTTCGATGATCATTTAGTTGCAAGCACTGCTTTACGTCTATGCTCTTCATCTTAAAGTTAAAGTTATAAATTTCCCTTCTCTCATTTCTCTCTCTCTCTCTCTCTCTTTCTCTCTCTGCTTTTGTCGAAAATGCTTAAGATCTTATGATGATATCGCAGGACAACCCTATCCATTTCAGCTATTTAGCTAATAAATAAACATTTTTAACTGGGATTCATGCAGCATTAATGTTAATAATGTGTGAATCAAAAATAAAAAAAAATACATAACCGCAACAAAATCTACCCCTAAATTGTAGCTCCATATCGATTACCTCAGCTTTCAAATACAATAACACCGCATCAATTTTATAAGTCGAGGGCTCTTTTGGGGGTTCTACTATAAGGGTTATGACACGTCTATTATATTTAAATGAAAGTTACTGTACCTGCCGCCTAGCGCCATATCGAACGATGCAATCGCACGGGAGATTATCGAAAAGAGTTATTTATATATGGCTATATCGAAAGTGGCTATCATTTTCACCTCGTTCTATTTGTAAACACCGGACAGTGATTTATCTCTCACGACTATGCAATAAATTTTGTCATAAGCGAAAGAAAGTATTTTTATGATCAAAGATACCGAACAACAGGCGACTTTTCTGATAGAGACATACTGACGCCTATAGACACTATACGTTACTATATATACGTTGCTATGTTTGAATTCCAATCTTAGGTCACGTGTGTAAGACGGTCGACTACTTTATGGCGGCAGGAATAGGTAAGATAGTAGTACACATCCAGACGAACTTAAAACAACACTCTACTTATGATTGACTCTAGTGGAATAAATCTTTGACACTTTCACTTTTCATTTTGACTTTTTCAGTTTCATTCAAAATTATATAAACCTACAAGTATATTTATTTGTTTTATTCTATTTTTTAAACTTGTTTACGATTAATAATTTAAGTACAATGCACAAAATGATTAAGGAGTTTTTCCTTTAAATGTTTTAAGAAAATATAATGGTTTTGCAATCGAGTACATAACGAGCCCTATACGATAATTGAATCCGGGACCTCATGCAGTCAAGTCCAACACCTGGACCGCTAGACTACAGAGGCAATCAAATTTTTTTAGAAAATTGAAAACACAATTTTTTGTTGCACGACCTGAGGATTGAACAAAGGACCCATGAAAGAATTCCAATACCGAACCGCAAGATCACAGAAGCTATATTATAATAAAGAATAATACAAAGATCATTCTTGGTAACAGGCGTCATATAAGCCAGTACATATTGATATGAAGTCACGTCGTCGGGGACGTTTATAATATTTCACCTCAACGTAAGGTGATTTTCCGAGCTGAGAGGCAGAAACCGTGTCGTATTCCAACACATTATAAAATCATAACGAGACCATCTTCCCGCTTTCTGGGGAGTATAAATTGAAACATGTATCTTGTATAAAAATAACTGCGTTAATAAAAAACGACTTCAAAACTAAAAAGTAAAAAATAGTAAAGATTTAATATTAATTATACTCGTATATATATACCTATATGTGTAGATTACTAATAGGTTTGAAGTCGTTGTCAAGCCAATTTAACACTTGTAATATAATTATTAGTTTAAGGCTTCATCTATCATATTGTGGGACTTAGCTTAAAAGACTTAACTAGTCGAATCTGCCCTGGTAGTGCCTCTCCCTACCTCTTTGGGAATATGAGCCGGGTCGTACAACTAAAAAACTTGAAAATCTGTATTTTCAATTTTCTATAAAGATAATGTTGCCCGGGATTGGATATGTGCCCGATTGCAAATAGACTTGCCACATATCACGTCGTGAGACTTAGTGTTTTAGGCTAATCATGTGTGCACTGGTCGTATCACTGTCTAATCCTTTGGGGATTCGAACGTCAATATACTTTACACCGACTTCAAACATATTAGTAATTGGCTCATATAAATAATAGGTAGTATATAATATGAATATTAATCTCTATTATTTTTGACTTTTAGTTTTGAAGTCGGTTTTTATTAACGTCGCTATTTTTATTTAATACTTTTTAGTTTATTGCTGATATGATTAATTTTAATAAAAATAAACATGGAAAATAGATAAAAAATGCTCATTAAATAAAAACTAATAAGCCTACCTGAAACAAATTTTTATGGGATCAATTCGAAGCTATTCCGCATCAAAAAAAAAAGAATTACGTAAATCGTTAAAGAAACCTCGGAGAAATGTGTACATACATTAAAAAAAACATCAGACGAATTGAGAACCTCCACGTGTTTGTTAACTTGGTTAAAAAGGAGATGACACTTGGTTAAAAAGTCTCTTAACACACAAAACTTAAACACACAAAACTAATTAAATATTTTTATAATAACCCAATTTCGTTAAAACACGAAACGGCACACTACTATATTTATTTTAAGGTTTGCTTCTTTTTCCTTTATTTTATTATTTTCTATAATAATGCGACTTTAGACTTGTTCATGTTACTTGGTTATGACTATACATAACCAAGTAACATATTACTAACTGATCTGGCGAACTTCGTATCGTTTGATACTAACAGTTATTTATTACCACAAATAACTGTTAGTAACTCTTATTGTTGTTTGTAACAACAAATAACTGCTAGTAATTGTTATTGTTATTTATTACAACAAACAACTGTTAGTAGCTGATATTGCTATTTGTTACAATAAATAACTGTTAGTAACTGTTATTGTTGTTTGATACAACAAATACCTGTTTCTAGCTGTTATTGTTTTTTGATACAATAAATAACTGTTAGTAGACGATATTGTTATTTATTACAACAAATAACTGTTAGTAGCTGATATTGTTATTTGTTACAACAAATAACTGATAGCAGATTAAATGAAGTCATTGCTTTTTCCCACTTACTCTTCTTCCTCAGCTTTTCTTTTCGTAAGAACCTTTTCCTGACAATAACAAACACATTAAAAATTTGCCGTGTACAATGATTTATGTTACCAATTTCCTTACACCCTTTTTAGTTATGTTGCATATTAGTTTATTACAAATTTCAAATATACATATTTATAACGATCTATCTAGCAGTCTCAACTCCGAACTTAGTGACATTATTTACCATTTTTTTAATCTATAATTTGATTATAATTTTATGTTGAAAATATCGATTAATGCCCGGTTCCTATATTCAAGAAACGAGTTGATTTGAATACGGATGGTAGTATTTTCTACGATTAGTAATATTGCTTATAACGGTTGCTCGTTTTCGACTGTTAAATCTAAACATTTTTTAAAATATGAGTAACCCTCCGTTACCGGTCGGTCCCGCATGTCACCCCCAGTTTGTCCCCGCCGGTGAAATGTGGGAATTCTTTTGGAAAAAAAATCCCGCATGTCACCGGGGGGAAACAAACCGGTAACACTCGGGAATTTATTCATGATTTTTTTTCTGTAAGGGTTATATCTTCAAGGGTTCTTTTTCAATAAATTGAATTTACATAAAGGTTTGAAATTAGATATTTTAGAAAGTTTTTTTTAAGTACCTAACTTAAATCATTTACTTTACCTTTCCATCATAAAAATTAACAATTTATGTACATTATTAATATAAATTTATTACCGAATATTAAAATACTCATCTTTTATTATTTTAAATGCTTTAAATATAGAATATAGTAGGTTTCTTTGTTCTATTTGGATAAAATCATCATAGAAGGGCCTCATCAATAGGCAAATCTACTATTTAGCGCAATTTATTAATATTATAAATAAATTAATAAAAAAATAAATTAGGTAAATTAAAGTTAAGTATTTTGTGATTATGAGCTAGTGAATTAAAAGTAAACTTCAATAAGACATCTGTGATTTTACAAATAATAGTCATGATTAGTACATACTTACTTTTGATTATGTTGAATGTAGATTTGTGTTTAAAAACTGTTGCTTTTAAAAATTTAAAAAGTCAAAATTGATTGTTGATTATTTTTTGCCAAAAAAATTAAACTTTCTTAACTCCAAACAGTTCTTTTTCTATCTATACTTCAAAAACAAATGTTAATTTCCATGCATGTAAATATATTAGTTTCCATGTTAGTTTTTTGACTAGAGTGACCAGGGAGTTACATACGGGAATTTTGTTTTCTGAATTCCCGCTTGTCATCGGGGGGGACAAATTAGGGGGTGACATGCGGGAATGATCGTCCATTACGTGTGAACAAACAATGAATATTTAAGTTACGTATTACATTTTATTGGTAATAGCGATCGGGCATTAATGGTTGATTGATAGATAATTGACATCTCTAAGTGCGGCTGTCAATCAGTAAATCATTTTAGTAGCGGTGATTCCTGATACCAAGTAAAATTCAAAACGTTTACTGTTCACTGATTATATGAACTTTTCTTAAACTGCACCTAATGTGAATATTTATTTTCCCATTTAACAACACAATAAAGTTTCTATTTGTCCATTGTGTCACGAACGTGACGTTCGACTCGTCTAAGGGATCGCCAAATATCGTTTAGTTCGTGCGAGAAGAAAACCAACCTCTGGGTAAATAAAATAAATCAAATATAAGTAAAATAGTAGCTGTCAGTTAAGTTACGGTAAAAAAACATTTCCTTAATCAAATAACATACGGGTAGCCTCTGTTACGAGAAATGTGTGTTTTATTGATAGAAAAACATTATGTTTTTCCCATTTTAGCAATACAATGTGTCAAAATCTCAATTAGGTACGTATTGACATTAATGAAATGCCGCTGTTATTGTTTCGCTATTGTTATAAAAAATAAACTTAAATTTGGTTTTTACGACGTTATAAAATTAATTAAAAGTAGGTTTTCTTTTCGTTTTTATGTTTTTATTTAATTTTACTTAGGTAACTATGGAAGATTGAAGCGGTATTATTTCCATGTTGCTAATTATCTACTTATAAAAGCAAAAAGTCGTAAGATTGTCTTCTCAGATGACAGTTGGTATTATTGAAACATAGAAATAAGAATCTAAGGAAGTGCAATAATGTTCTACAGACACTTTAGTTATATAAATACCATAGGTATCGTCATATATCAAAGCAACATCCCTTTATCTCTTTTTAACAAATGTCAATATTATGTATGCTAAAAGAGATAACGATATTTTTGTCGATGCTCATAAATTAAATTTCGGACCGTGTTTGTTATTGCTAATTCACACTTCCCGGTTACAAATTGAGCTAAGCTTTTGCATGCATTTGTAAGTTTGGCAGTGCAAAATTATCATGACAAGAAGATGATGACAGTACCGGAAGGTGGCCATAAAAACTTCTACATTTCTCAATATTATCCTCAAAAAGTATAAGAAATAAGTGGCGAGATGGATACGCCCTTTAGGTTAACCGCTCTACCAACGAGGAAGAGGTCTTGGTATTGCAATAAAATTAAAGCTGTACACATTATAACATTTTTCTGAATTGGTCCGGGCTCTTTTGCAGGATAGACCATCTGCTTTTCCGCCAGGCAGCTCGTAAAAGGCGAACATAGGCTTACCGCCACTAAAACCGTAACATCTCTCTAGCTCGTAGAGTTTCATAGCGGCTTTCCCGGTTTGGTACCACCGCCTTACTTCTTCCTGCTAACATAACGTCAGTGCTTACTGTTGATGTGTTCCGGTTCGGACGGTAACAGCCGGTAAACTAATTTTGCTCGAGGCCTAGCACCGCGGCCTCAGGTTGGCAGCTCACCATTTCCACCTTTAGTGTCTATTCAGTAGGAATGGTAAGAATACCATCAGGTAATCCGTCTGCTTGTTTGCCGCCTAATATCATAAAAAAACGAAAATCGTAATAAAATTCCCTAATAACATCCTTCCTTATCGGCTTTGTAAAAAGACCTCGATTTTCGGTCACATAATTTTGCGAGGATAAACTCAAGAGAATATAGAAGCCATCACATTTGAATAATCACCAACTCATGTCAAAAAGAAAACATTAGATACAAACCCGAAACCGACAAATTTCATTACGAAGCATTACTTTGAGGTTGTATTACTAATAATACATGTTTTCGTCTTTTTGTAACCTTAAAGAATACACGTATATTAACTGATGTCAACTTCCAGTAATAACATTTTCTTTCTTTTACCCTCACTAGAATACTAACTCCATAAAAGATCCTTATCTATGTTTTCTAAGTCATGTCATGCTAACACGTGTTTCCAAGTTTGGACAGAGTCGGAGCTTGTAGGAGCGCCCAAATTAAATTTTGCTTCGCTGACATCGGCCTTTGGCATTATTTTAGTTGTAGATCAAAACGATTTTATGGCATTAATAAAAGTGTCTAGAAAATTTAGGCTTAATTATATATTTTTGGCTATAGCGAACAAGTTGGTTCTAATGATGGTAAGAGATAAAAGTCAAAGTCAACATTGTTTTTATTAGTAGTGGTGTTACTGGTAGATGTGAACTATCCTGCATTCTGGTTGAAATTCCTTCGCAATGCTCAAGTCACATTATTTACAAGTTATCGCTCTGTTCGATTTATTGTAAGAAAACTGTTCCCCTGTGTTGGTTCGGGCTCCTTTGCAGAATAGACTATCTGCCTTCGCCCTTAGACGCCCTAAGGTGGGCGGATCGCTGCGAAACCTCGCCCGCCTTACCTATTCCTGCCGCCATAACGTCATGAAGTGTTGCGGTTCGGAGGATAAGGTAGCCCATAAACTTACTTTATTACAAGACCTAACATCCCCGTCTCAGGTTGGCAACACACCATTACCACCTTTGGTGTATCTATGCGGCGTGAATTTCTTACCATCAGGAAATCCATCTGCTTCTTTTTCTTCCAGTACCATTAAAAAAGTTTTAACCTAAGTTAATGTAGCTGTTTCTGTGCAGAAACTGACTAGAACCCCAGAGATACTATTTCAGTTAAAATGCACCCAAGGAACCTATACCGATGACCATAATAATATAAATGGCCAAAGAACGTGCGAAAGGACAAAGAAACAGTAATTATAAACGAATCTTAGGTTCCCATACTGAGATTTATGTCAGAAGACTCATTATGACATAAGATGTACAAGAATATAGGTACTTTAAGTTATTTTTATTATAGCACTTGTCCTGTAATTGGGTTAAAGTATAAATTTTAAAGAAAGAAGAAATTTTACCCCTGTCCTATTTGAGGAATTTGAAATCTTGTCGCGAAATTTTAGATTCCTTTTTCCACCAGTTACGCGAATAGTTGTATTCAATAGATACACTGTTCTGAGTACGGCCCACCCCTAATTTTGCACATTATCAAAAAGCCTAATTTAACACTTGGACTGCAGTATACATATTGTATAAAATATCTAGATTTCCTTGTTGGGTTTACTTAGCACATTTTTGTAGGTCGCAATCGTTTAGACGTCTGGCGCCTGCTGTACTCGAATAATGTGAGCTTGAGATAAAGCTTCTACGAATTCTTGTATTTAGTCCGCAGAGTTTGGTTTAGTAAACTTTCATGAAGCCAATTTGATGTTGGGATTAAAAGAGTATATTACTTCTTGTACGTTACTCTTTTTTCACTACCATAACGTCAGTGCGTGTCATTGTCATTATATTTTTAAAATAAGAATAGCCAGTTAATTTACGCCAAGGATTTAAGATCCTAGCCTTAGTTTATCTCAATACATGTTAAACATCTTTATTGTTCTTCTTTTAAATGATAGGACAGAACAAGGGGTGAGCCCTTGTTCTGTCATATCAACTGACACAGAAATACGGAGCTAAGAGACAACGTTGATCTATAAACACCATAGATGTTACAGGTGCGCTACTATGTGGCCGGGATGTTAGGTCTATTATGCAAATCTACCTGCTACTCTGCCCTTCGGACCGGAATATGACATTGTCAGTGCGGCGGCAGGAATGGGTAAGGAGGTAGATCTGTACCCGTTAAAGTTTACTGTACTGCATTCATTACCATTACTTCATCATGCTTTTCTTACCAGCAGGATATCCTATTTTTTTTTTTAGTTTAAACCTGTTTTTAAGAGATTGGTGCCAGTTTTAGGTACAATGTAGAGCATTTCATATTTTACTTCAAACCTGCAAACTTAACTAAGTGGATGCGAACTGGCGAAACAACCCTACTTCTTGCTATAAGCAATGAAATATTATAATCTGGCATACATTTTTACTAACGTCTCTAAAAAGGAAGAGGATATCGATACATTTGTTTTACTTTTTGTATGTCTGTTAAGCGTTTACGCCGCTAATAAGCAATAGATTTTTATATTTTTCGTTGTCTCTATTATGTTTTTTACATGAATGCAGTAAGTACTATAAATTTTGCTTATTACTCAAAACCTAAATATAACAGTAAATTG